>SJYT01078120.1:606037-624281 GCA_006410635.1 Cephalophus harveyi
CAACACCACAGTTCAAAAGCATCAATTCTTCGGCGCTCAGCCTTCTTCACAGTCCAACTCTCACATCCATACATGACCACAGGAAAAACCATAACCTTGACTAGACGGATCTTAGTCTGCAAAGTAATGTCTCTGTTTTTGAATATGCTATCTAGGTTGGTCATAACTTTTCTTCCAAGGAAAATCACTGCAGATGGTGACTGCAGCCATGAAATTAAGACGGTTACTCCTTGGAAGCCAGGCTTCAGCAATACGTAAACCATGAACTTCCAGATATTCAAGCTGATTTTAGAAAAGGCAGAGGAACCAGAGACCAACATCTGCTGGATCATGGAAAAAGCAAGAGAGTTCCAGGAAAATATCTATTTCTGCTTTATTGACTGCCAAAGCCTTTGACTGTTTGGATCACAATAAACTGTGGAAAATTCTGAAAGAGATGGGAATACCAGACCATCTGACCTGCCTCTTGAGAAACCTATATGCAGGTCAGGAAGGAACAGCTGGAACTGGACATGGAACAACAGAATGGTTCCAACAGAATGGAACAACAGAATGGTTCCAAATAAGAAAAGGAGTATGTCAAGGCTGTATATTGTCACCCTGCTTATTTAACTTCTATGCAGAGTACATCATGAGAAATGCTGGGCTCGAAGAAGCACAAGCTGGAATCAAGATTGCCAGGAGAAATATCAGTAACCTCAGATATGCAGGTGACACCACCCTTATGGTAGAAAGTGAAGAGGAACTAAAGAGCCTCTTGATAAAAGTGAAAGAGTAGAGTGAAAACGTTGGCTTAAATCTCAACATTCAGAAAACTAAGATCATGGCATCTGGTCCCATCACTTCATGGGAAATAGGTGGGAAACAGTGGAAACAGTGTCAGACTTTATTTTGGGGGGCTCCAAAATCACTGCTGATGGTGATTGCAGCCATGAAATTAAAAGACGCTTACTCCTTGGAAGGAAAGTTATGACCAACCTAGATCTGTCTCTTATACACATCTAGATGTGTATAAGAGACAGAAAGTAATTAGCTTCCAGTTAAAATAAATTAATAATTTTATAAAAGTGCATTTTATAAATACTAATAATATTAGTATTCTTATTGTGACAGTCACTCCAAAATCACTGCTGATGGTGATTGCAGCCATGAAATTAAAAGACGCTTACTCCTTGGAAGGAAAGTTATGACCAACCTAGATAGCATATTGAAAAGCAGAGACATTACTTTGCCACCAAGGTCTGTCTAGTCAAGCTATGATTTTTCCTGTGGTCATGTATGGATGTGAGAGTTGAACTGTGAATAAAGCTGAGCACCGAAAAATTGATGCTTTTGAACTGTGGTGTTGGAGAAGACTCTTGAGAATCCCTTGGACTGCAAGGAGATCCAACCAGTCCATTCTGAAGGAGATCAGCCCTGGGATTTCTTTGGAAGGAATGATGCTAAAGCTGAAACTCCAATACTTTGGCCACCTCATGCTAAGAGTTGACTCATTGGAAAGGACTCATGCTGGTAGGGATTGGGGGCAGGAGGAGAAGGGGATGACAGAGGATGAGATGGCTGGATGGCATCACTGACTCGATGGACATGAGTTTGAGTGAACTCTGGGAGTTGGTGATGGACAGGGAGGCCTGGCGTGCTGTGATTCATGGGGTCGCAAAGAGTCGGACATGACTGACCGACTGAACTGAACTGAACTGAATTGAGGAATTAAACATTTTTGAATGAATATATGCCAATAAGTATTTTTATGAGTGTCAGACATGACTGAATTGACTTAGCACTTAGAGAGGTTAGTTATTCAAATAGTGTTCTCTGAGACATTTTTTAATAAAATTCTTCATCTCTCTCTCCTTCTCTCCTTTCAAGAGTTCCCTAGATTTGAAATTTGGGATATCATTCCCAACTCTATTCTAGGGCTTTAAGTTCATCAGTAATTATTAATAAACCCATAGGAACAGCAATAATCACCCTGTCCTCTCTTTATAGAGCTTAATAGCCCACAAAGTGCTACTACATACATCATCTCCAGTTGGAGACCACGGTGTATATATAATTTAACTTCATCACTCAGAATCTTTTAGTAAGGGAGACTTGAAAAATGGATAGTAAAAGATGGTGGCTATTTTTAAAAATTTCTTTCAAAACTTCAGTATTTATCTTTCTAAAATCTGGTACTTTCAGTCTGTTTGAATTTTCTGATATACTTTATAACCTAAGCCTACCATTTTCTCTTTGGTTTCATCAATTCAGAGATTTTGCCAAACTGTGAAACAAAGACACAGTAAAGCTACTAAGGGGGTGCGGAGAGGAATTGCATATTTTTCAAAGGCACTAAAAGTACAAACCATAAATATCTGAGACTAAGAAACTCCAGTACTTTGGCCACCTCATGCAAAGAGTTGACTCATTGGAAAAGACTCTGATGCCTGGCGGGATTGGGGGCAAGAGGAAAAGGGGACAACAGAGGATGAGATGGCTGGATGGCATCACCGACTCAATGGATGTGAATTTGAGTGAACTCCGGGAGATGGTGATGGACAGGGAGGCCTGGCATGCTGTGGTTCATGGGGTCGCAAAGAGTTGGACACAACTGAGCGACTGAACTGAACTGAAGAAGCCTTTCAGGTCATCGACGTTGCACTCTTCTGAAGGTGGAGCAGTAACTGAACCAACAGAGCCAGTTGCTTAAGAATAGAACGCCTATTAATATCCATTTAATATCTTTGCCCTGAAAACACAATTAGCTTTTGAGTGGATGCTGTTGTTGTTCCCACTGAAAAGTAAATAATCTCTCCTCTTTGGAGACATGCACTTAATAGAGAAGAATCCCTCCTATGGCTGAACTAATGGGTCTCCCCACACATCTGTAGTTCTATGGCTAATAAAAAGGATTATCAGGCAAATAGAAATATAGTTTATAGTTGCAATAGCTCACACCATTACCTTTTACCTCAATACGTAAAATTAAGCATTTATGCCTGAAAACTACTTAAAAGCCAGCTTTTCAGATTCTGTATTCCTCTGACAGTGTATAATGAATATTTTGTCATAGCAAGTAACAGATTTTATTACAGCTCTAATGCTTAAAATTCCATCTGTTTCCACAAACAGAACATGAACACAGGAAAGCAACCATTAATCTTAAAAGGCACTAAAAAATTCTCCTAATAAAGGGATTCTAAAAAGCCTTTTAAAGTATTCAAAGTCTGTTAATTATGGTATGCTCTGTGTCTGACACCTCGGTTTCCATTCACTCGTCGCTCAGAGCCCATCCATGTTAATTCTATAGATTTTTAAGGTGATTTTAAAGTTAAGAAACTGCCTAATTTGGTAATAGGATAAACAAGTTTCATTTGCTATTTCATCTACAGTTTTGCAAATGCAAGACAGTATACAAGGGACTTGGGCCACAGAGCCATGCAATTTATTTTTATCAAGATGTTCATTCCTTCATATATCCTTCAGATATTTATTGAACACCTACTATGTGTTGAACACTCTGCCCTTTTTAAATGCAACTCACAGCCTCTGTTCTAAACTAATTCATAGTTAAGTGGATGGTTGGCAGCAAATAAGATACTGTCTAATGAAAGGAAATCAAGGAATATTTCTCCAAATAGGTAGCATATGGGGAAAGTTTTAAATAATGAATAGGTTTTAACTAGACAAAAAAGATGGCTTCCCAGGTGGCTCTGTGGTAAAAGAATCTGCCTGCCAGTGCAGGAGACACAGGAGACTCAGGTTTGATCCCTGGACTGGGAAGATCCATTGGAGAAGGGAATGGCAACCCACTCCAGTACTCTTGCCTGGAAAATCCGATGGACTGAGGAGCCTGGCTGGCTACAGTCCATGCAGTCACAGTCAGACACGACTGAGTGACTGAGCGCACACACACAGACAAAGAAGAAGGTAAGAACTATATTCACAATTATCTAACTTAACTCATATACCCTCTGCCTATTAAAAATGAGAATACAAAAACTGAAAAAAGTTAAGTGACTTTCATAGGGTTATTCTGTAAATCAATCTGCAATAGGCAATATTTAGCCCACTGTTAGCACATTTTGTTTTGCATATACACAAACACACACACACATGCATAAATATATATGCATATAGATTACTAATTAATAATATTACTGGCAATTGCACTTTTGAAATATTTGTTTACAAGTTTCTCAATCAAATAATTAAATTATTGGGGTTATGATTCTACATTTTGGGTATGTTTTTAAGTTTAATTCTCAATTATAATTGAGAATCCCACTTAGCTGAGACATAACATTTGTAAATGATGGTATTTGTGCTTTTATTAAATGGCAACCCACTCCAGTGTTCTTGCCTGGAGAATCCCAGGGACGGCGGAGCCTGATGGGCTGCCATCTATGGGGTCACACAGAGTCAGACACGACTGAAACGACTTAGCAGTAGCAGTGTTTTTATTTCTGAATTAAAGAAATAAATAATTAGCCAATGGAATGGGAGATCATGAACTCTTTAAGGATATTGTCACTTGTGACATTTGTCATTTAACCATATCCTGGTTAAATATCAATAGCATGAAGAGAGAAATGCAAATGAAATATATGCCAAGACATAATCATCTCACTTCTCCTGTAGCAGATGAATTTCTGGACTACTTTCGTGCATCTATTTTCTACTTAGAATTCTCTGAGATGAGATGATATGTTAGCAGCTAAGATAAAAAATATATAAAATACACATCCAGAGTATACAAATATATGTTTAACAACTCGCTTTCAGGGCAAAATGCTCTGATTTGTACCATTTCTCAATTTCGTAATATAAATATTCATATATTACAAAATGCTCTGATTTGTACCATTTCTCAATTTTGTAATATAAATATTCATGGTGGCTGATTGTAAGCCACCAATGTAACATGAAGCACAAGCTGGAATCAAGATTGCCAGGAGAAATATCAATAACCTCAGATATGTAGATACCACCACCATTATGGCAGAAAGCAAAGAAGAACTAAAGAGCCTCTTAATGAAAGTGAAAGGGTGTCACGAAGCATTTAACAGGAGGCTTCCTGTGTGCTGTTTTGGATCTGTCATGAATCTTCTGCCCCTTATTAATTCCTGAATATTCAGGAATTAAGTGGAGTAGCAAACTACTCCTGGGGGCTGAAGAATGCATGCATTTCCTTTGTTAGTTTTTCCACATGGTAATAAGTAACTACGATGGCACCCCACTCCAGTACTCTTGCCTGGAAAATCCCATGGACGGAGGAGCCTGGTGGGCTGCAGTCCATGGGGTTGTGAAGAGTCGGACGTGACTGAGTGACTTCACTTTCACTTTTCACTTTCATGCATTGGAGAAGGAAATGGCAACCCACTCCAGTGTTCTTGCCTGGAGAATCCCAGGGACGGGGGAGCCTGGTGGGCTGCCATCTATGGGGTCGCACAGAGTCGGACACAACTGAAGCGACTTAGCAAACTTAGCAAAGCAGATAAGTAACTATTTACTACCTGCTTCCTTTTTATGAACCATATGGTAAAAGTGATTTACAACCCTCTCTCTTTGATATGGATGGCCTTATGTTTCCTTGATAATTTGTAAGTCTGGACTTTTGATTTTATCTTTGCTAGCCACTTTGTAATGGCACCCCACTCCAGCACTCTTGCCTGAAAAATCCCATGAACAGAGGAGCCTGGTGGGCCACAGTCCTGGGGTTGCTAAGAATCGGACACAACTGAAGCGACTTAGCAGCAGTAGCAGCAGCAGCAGCTACCTTGTAAGACAGTATACATAACCACATTATGTAGAATAAAACACCTTTGCTCCATCAGAGCTTGGGTCCCCATGTCCTTCTCTCTCTCTCTCTCTCAGGTTAATTCTTTGGAGCTCAGAGGCCCACTGAACTCACTTTCTTGCCCGGGCTTCTAAGACCCTCTTGAGAAGGTGCACTGTGCCGTCACCCCCTTGAAAGGGAGCCTGGTGCCTACGTATAGCAGTGCAAGCCTTGTGTCAAAGGCTTTATTGGTTTTCTGCATAAACCAAGGAATATCAGTCTCTTTCTCTCTTTTACTTTCTTATCATCGACTCCATACCACCAGGTTCTAGTCCATTAAAGGACCTCAACAAAAGAGGAGAGTGAAAAAGTTGGTTTAAAACTCAACATTCAGAAAACTAAGATCACGGCATCTGGTCCCATTACTTCATGGCAAATAGATGGGGAAACAGTGGAAATGGTGACAGACTTTATTTTTTGGACTCCAAAATCACTGCAGATGGTGACTGTAGCCATGAAATTAAAAGATGCTTGCTCCTTGGAAGAAAAGTTATGACCAACATAGACAGCATATTAAAAAGCAGAGACATTACTTTTCCAACAAAGATCTGTCTAGTCAAAGCTATGGTTTTTCCAGTAGTCATGTAAGGATGTGAGAGTTGGACTATAAAGGAAACTGAGAGCCAAAGAATTGATGCTTTTGAACTGTGGTGTCGAAGAAAACTCTTGAGAGTCCCTTGAACTGTAAGGAGATCCAACCAGTCCATCCTAAAGGAAATCAGTCCTGAATATTCACTGGAAGAACTGATGCTAAAGCTGAAGCTCCAATACTTTGTTCACCTGATGCAAAGAACTGACTCATTTGAAAAGACCCTGATGCTGGGAAAGATTGAAGGCAGGAGGAGAAGGGGATGACAGAGGATGAGGTAGTTGGATGGCATCACTGACTCAATGGACATGAGCTTGAGTAAATTCCAGGAGTTGGTGATGGACATGGAGGCCTGGCATGCTGCAGTCCAAAGTGTCGCAAAGAGGCATAAACGACTGAACGACTGAACTGACTGACTGAATATAACATTACGGAATTCAGAACTGGAAAAAGATACACACAGAGTACTGCGCTGAGGTCCCTGTGCTATACAGCTGCTTCCTGCTAGCTATGTATTTTACACGTATTATTGTTCAGTTGCTCAGTCATGTCTGACTCTTTGAAATCCCATGGACTTCAGTATGCCAGGCTTCCCCATCATGTACATAACCATTATATAGAAATGGTAGTATACATACACTATCATTTTACACATTATCGTATAGTAAAAAAAAATACACAATTGGTTTTTCAAAGCCAAATAACTCAAGTTTAGCCCACCAATAGAAACATCCTAAATATATTTTAAGAATTACCCAAAGCAAAAGATAATAATAATAATGTTAAACATTTAAAAAATCATAGGATATCACAAATTATAAAGTCTTAATTAAGGTCATGGCTCTAAGATAGTAGTTCTTAAAGTGTGTTCTGCCAAAATTTAGGGGTCCTGAGCTCCCTTTCAATGGGTCAATGAGAGCAAACCACTTCAATAATAATTTTCAAAGCTGAGACTTCCCTGGTGGTCCAATGGCTAAAATTCCATGCTCCCAATGCAGGGAGCACAGGTTCCATCCCTGGTCAGGGAACTGAGTTTGTAAGCACTAACTAAAGATCCTGCATGCTGTAACTAAAAAAAAAAAAAAAAACTCACATGCCACAAGGAAGATCTTGTGTGCTGCAACTAAGACCCAGCACGGCCAAATTAAAAAAAAAAAAAAAAAAATACACATATATATTTAAATATTAAAAAAAATAATGATTTTGCAATGCCATTTGTTTTTTGACAGCTTCTCAGGTGGTGCAATGTAAAGAATCTGCCTGCCAATGCAGGAGACACAAGAGATGCAGATTTGATCCCGGGGTTAAGAAGATCCTCTGGAGGAGTAAATCTCAACCTGATCCAGTATTCTTGCCTGGGAAAATCCCATGAAAAGAGGAGCCTTGTGGCTACAGTTCATGTGGGTGGGAAGAGTCAGATATGACTGAGCAACTGAGCACACACACGCACACATTTGGTTTTTACTGTGTAGACATTTGCGTGGTGATTTAGTCACTGAGTCATGTTCGACTCTTGAGAAACCGTGGACCATAACTTGCCAGGCTCCTCTGTCCATGGGATTTCCTGGGCAAGAATACTGGAGTTGGTTGCCATTTTCTTCTCCAGGGGAACTTCCTGACTCAGGAATCGAACCTGGTCTCTTGCATTGCAGGCAAATTCTTTACCGACTTAACATAGCAATGGTATATGTGTATATATATACATATATACACATGCATACACGCACACACACATACACACATATATATAAATATACATGTACATATACACACATATATATACATTTTTTTCTGACAGGATTTTTAAATTAAAAATATTACCTCATATACAGAATATAAAACTTTCCGTTTGGAAATGGAAAAGTTGGATGGCATCACTGACTCAATGGACATGAGCTTGAGTAAATTCCAGGAGTTGGTGATGGACATGGAGGCCTGGCATGCTGCAGTCCAAAGTGTCGCAAAGAGGCATAAACGACTGAACGACTGAACTGACTGACTGAATATAACATTACGGAATTCAGAACTGGAAAAAGATACACACAGAGTACTGCGCTGAGGTCCCTGTGCTATACAGCTGCTTCCTGCTAGCTATGTATTTTACACGTATTATTGTTCAGTTGCTCAGTCATGTCTGACTCTTTGAAATCCCATGGACTTCAGTATGCCAGGCTTCCCCATCATGTACATAACCATTATATAGAAATGGTAGTATACATACACTATCATTTTACACATTATCGTATAGTAAAAAAAAATACACAATTGGTTTTTCAAAGCCAAATAACTCAAGTTTAGCCCACCAATAGAAACATCCTAAATATATTTTAAGAATTACCCAAAGCAAAAGATAATAATAATAATGTTAAACATTTAAAAAATCATAGGATATCACAAATTATAAAGTCTTAATTAAGGTCATGGCTCTAAGATAGTAGTTCTTAAAGTGTGTTCTGCCAAAATTTAGGGGTCCTGAGCTCCCTTTCAATGGGTCAATGAGAGCAAACCACTTCAATAATAATTTTCAAAGCTGAGACTTCCCTGGTGGTCCAATGGCTAAAATTCCATGCTCCCAATGCAGGGAGCACAGGTTCCATCCCTGGTCAGGGAACTGAGTTTGTAAGCACTAACTAAAGATCCTGCATGCTGTAACTAAAAAAAAAAAAAAAAACTCACATGCCACAAGGAAGATCTTGTGTGCTGCAACTAAGACCCAGCACGGCCAAATTAAAAAAAAAAAAAAAAAAATACACATATATATTTAAATATTAAAAAAAATAATGATTTTGCAATGCCATTTGTTTTTTGACAGCTTCTCAGGTGGTGCAATGTAAAGAATCTGCCTGCCAATGCAGGAGACACAAGAGATGCAGATTTGATCCCGGGGTTAAGAAGATCCTCTGGAGGAGTAAATCTCAACCTGATCCAGTATTCTTGCCTGGGAAAATCCCATGAAAAGAGGAGCCTTGTGGCTACAGTTCATGTGGGTGGGAAGAGTCAGATATGACTGAGCAACTGAGCACACACACGCACACATTTGGTTTTTACTGTGTAGACATTTGCGTGGTGATTTAGTCACTGAGTCATGTTCGACTCTTGAGAAACCGTGGACCATAACTTGCCAGGCTCCTCTGTCCATGGGATTTCCTGGGCAAGAATACTGGAGTTGGTTGCCATTTTCTTCTCCAGGGGAACTTCCTGACTCAGGAATCGAACCTGGTCTCTTGCATTGCAGGCAAATTCTTTACCGACTTAACATAGCAATGGTATATGTGTATATATATACATATATACACATGCATACACGCACACACACATACACACATATATATAAATATACATGTACATATACACACATATATATACATTTTTTTCTGACAGGATTTTTAAATTAAAAAT
Organism: Cephalophus harveyi; assembly: GCA_006410635.1. NCBI lineage: Eukaryota > Metazoa > Chordata > Mammalia > Artiodactyla > Bovidae > Cephalophus > Cephalophus harveyi. Next base: position 615,847 of record SJYT01078120.1, read on the forward strand.
ATTACCTCATATACAGAATATAAAACTTTCCGTTTGGAAATGGAATTCCACTTAAACACAGGAAAGGTTAATGTCATATATCCTAGGCACATTTATCCCTCATGAACTATTTAATTCAAAGAACTATCTTTCAAGATGTGAATTAGCTACATGACTCCTTAGACAACAGAGCCAAAGTGTCCAAACAACAAATCTTTTCTCTTCAGGATCAAGGCCTAAGACAGACACACACCCATTTTATTATTTTCCTTCTACCCACCCCCACTTCAATTATATCAAAGTTTCAAAACACTAAGTGATCCAGTTTGAAGATCTCTGCACCACTCTCTGATAGAACTTTACTGATATAAGATAAATTTAGATACTCCAAAACCAGGGAAGCATGGCTGATAGTACATCCTCTGATGAACTGCATAAAGCAGCCAATTTACGCACTGGGTTTCTTCACACATATATCATACTATGTGGAGATTTCATTAAGTGGCCCTACTCTTTTCTGGGTACCATATTGGACCACACTCTAATAAAATTCTTTCACATCTGCTCAATAAATCTTTAATTTTTATTAATTTGTACTATAACATTCAGCAGCTTCATCACTAACAGGTAATTTACAGCAAGTAAAACAATTGGTGCTGCTCAAGGCTCTGGCACTAGATTGAATGATCAGTTTGCATTTTTTAATGCCAGTAATTTTTGTATATTTTAAGGAACTATGTCAATATTTGGAAGATCAGTATAATGCAGGAAACCACTGACTTCCAAATGGCAAATTAATATTGTTACAAAATAATACACAAGTAAGAGATCCATTCAAAATATAACATATATTATTAAATTTTCACAAAGAATGAAAAGTTTACCAATATGGAATCAGATTCCATACTGCAGCTAAACTTTAAGAAATTTCTACTGGTTAAGTTTTGGTGTATTATCTGAGAAGCATACTTAACTACTATCTGAATATTTTTAATTTTTTTGACCAAAAGAACACAAGCCACAATTTGAACACAGAACAGTTATAAGAATTTAACTGTCTTCTATTATCATTTCCAGTTTTATTGAGAATCAATTGACATACAGCACTATACAAGTTTAAGGTGTATAGTATAATTATTTGCCTTACTTACCTCATGGAAATGATTACAAATAGTTTAGTGAACATCCATCATCTTATGTAGAAACAACATAAAAGAAACAGAAAAAATGTTTTTCCTTGTGATGAGAACTCAGGATTTACTCTATTAACCCTTTCACCTATAATACATAGTAGTGTTAGTTACATTTACTATGTTGTACATTACATTCCTAGTATTCATCTTATGACTAGAAGTGTGTACCTTTTGACTGTCTTCTCCAATTTATCCTCCCACCATCTCCCACATCTGGTGACCTGATCTCTTTTCTATGAATTAGTTCATTTGTTTTTTGAAGTAAAATAGATCTATGACTCTATGTTAGTTCCTAGTACATAACACAATTATTTAGTATTTTATACATTTCAAAATGATCGCTATGAGGTGTCTAATTACCATTTGTCACCATCAAACATATTACATAATTTTTGATTATATTTCCCACACTGAGCATTTCATATCATGATTTCACTTACTTTGTAACTGAAAGTTTGACCTCTTAATCCCCATCATTTATTCCTCCCCTTCAACTACTCTCCTCCTGCATGGCAACCATCTGCTTCTCGTATCTATGACTCTGCTGTTTAGTTATATTTGTTCATTTGTTCTGCTTTTTAAATTATACATATAAGTGAAATAATACAATATCTGTCTTTCTCTGTCTATTTCACTTAGCATAACCACCTCTAAGTCCATCTATATTGTTGCACTTGCCAAAATTTCATTCTTTTTTTGTTTATGGCTGAGCAATACTCCACTGTATATATACATACATACATACATATATAATATATATATATATATGAGTGAAGTCGCTCAGTCGTGTCCAACTCTTTGCGACCCCATGGACTGTAGCCTACCAGGCTCCTTTGTCCATGGGATTTTCCAGGCAATAGTACTGGAGTGGATTGCCATTTCCTTCTCATATATATATATATATATAGTGTGTGTGTGTGTATATATATATATATAGTGTGTGTGTGTGTGTGTGTGTGTATATACCACATCTTTAATCCATTCATCTTTTGCTGGGCACTTAGGTTGCTTATATATCTTGGTTATTGTCAATGAAGTTGCAATAAATTAGGAGCATATATATCTTTGCATATTAATGTTTTTGTTTTCTTTGGATAAATACTTAGGAGTGGAATTACTGGCTCATACAGTCATCTTAATTTTTTCTTTTTTTGAGGAATCTCCCTGCTGTCTTCCATAATGGCTGTACTGATTTACATTCATGCCAACAGTGCATGAGGATTCCTTGTTTTCCACATCATCACTAACATTTGTGATTTGTTGTCTTTTTAATAATAAGCATTTTGACAAGTGTAAGGTGATAGATTATTATGGCTTTGATTTGCATTTCCCTAATAATTAGCAGTATTGCACATCCTTTCAAGTGCCTGTTGGCCATCTGTATGTCTTTTCTGGAAAAATGCCTATTTTTCAGATCCTCTGCCCATTTTTAAATTGTTTCACTTTTGGTATTGAGTTGTATGAATTTTTGTATATTTTGGACATTTACTGTCTGTCTTGCAGTATAAGATATATATCTTTTTGTTTGCAAATATTTCCTTCCATTCAGTGAGTAGCCTCTTTGTTTTTTTCCTTCACTGTGCAAAGCTTTTTAGTTTAATGTAGCCCCATACATTAATTTTTGCTTATGTTGCCTTTGTTTGAAGTGATACATCCAAAAAATTATTACTAAGACCAATGTCAAAGAGAAGACTATGTTTTCTTCTAGAAGTTTTATGATGTCAGGTCTTGCATTAGTCTTTAAATCATTTTGAGTTTGTTTTTATATATGTTATGAGATAGTAACTGTCTTCTATTAAATCAGACTTCCTGAATATTCACTGGAAGGAATTAACATGTAGTGGGTTTATTTTTGTGACTTTCAAATAAACATAATTTTTTTAAGTTTTTAAGTGTTCATTTTAATTATATATATATGGTATATACACATATATCACCTATACAAAAGCACTTTGTAGTTCTCAACAATCTTTAAGATTATCAATGTGTCCTGAAACCAAATGTTTGAGAACCATTGTTCTAAAAGAATATATCAAAAGTACCTGCTAGTTTTAGAATACACACACACCATAGAAATAACTTTAGAGGCCTCATATATGGTTTGAACAACTAAAACAAACATTCTAGGTAAGACTTGTTTTTCTCAAGACATTAGGTGTTAAAATTATGTGAACATGAATTTAAATCAGAGTTCTAAATTTCACCCACTTTTACTGTTTGGCAATAAATGACTTCTTATCTGTTAACTATGTCTTATTTGTAACTCAGGCAAGTTATTAACTATTTTTAAACCTCAGCTTTCTCATGTTTAAAATCTCCTGAAGAAACAGCTATAAATTGTATCGTCTCCTATGGTTGCTGTACTGATTAAATGAGGAAGGTGTCTATTTTTAACATACATTGGTTGAACTGTTTTTATTATTTTCCTTTTATGACCTTATTAATTTTTATTGATATTACAACTGTTTCTTTGAAAGTGGTCCTGTAGCTTAATTTATCCATTTCCCACAATGGAGAATACAACCTTCCCAAGGTAGAATATTCCATACTGTATGGAAATTTTTTTATTGTTTACCAATGTTCCTGTGAGCTTTCAAATTTCCCTTAAAGCCAAAATTCTTTTCTGAAAAAAGTGTATTAGAGTCATACAGACTTATTCTTGAATATTGTTTGTCACATTTTTTAATATAAGTTTATTTATTTTAATTGGAGGTTAATTACTTTATAATATTGTATTGGTTTTGCCATACATCAACATGAATCCGCCACAGGTATACACGTGTTCTCCATCCTGAACCCCCCTCCCTCCCCGTACCACCCCTCTGGGTCGTCTCAGTGCACCAGCCCCAAGTATCCAGTATCATGCATCAAACCTGGATTGGCGATTCATTTCATATATGATATTATACATGTTTCAATGCCATTCTCCCAAATCATCCCACCCTCTCCCTCTCCCACAGAGTCCAAAAGACTGTTCTACACATCTGTGTCTCTTTTGCTGTCTCGCATACAGGGTTCTTGTTACCATCTTTCTAAATTCCATATATATGCATTAGTGTACTGTATTGGTGTTTTTCTTTCTGGCTTACTTCACTCTGTATAATAGGCTCCAGTTTCATCCACCTCATTAGAACTGATTCAAATGTATTCTTTTTAATGGCTGCGTACATTTTATGTTGTCATTAGTAAACCACTAAAATGTCAGCTACTTCATCTATAAAATGGACATAATTTCTGAAACAGATCGCTAGTCCAGGTTTGATGCATGAGACAAGGTGCTCAGGGCCGGTGCACTGGGATGACCTTGAGGGATGGGATGGGAAGGGAGGTGGGAGGGAGGGTCAGGATAGGGACCACATGTACACCCATGGCTGATTCGTGTCAATGTATGGCAAAACCCACTACAATATTGTAAAGTAATTAGCCTCCAATTAAAATAAATTAAAAAAAATTTTAAAAATGGGCATAATTATACTTTCTCTTTTCAGAGTCATATTGAAATATAGAAGAAACAATGTATGTTAACTACATAATGATACACGGCCATTCATACAATTATAGCCTAGTAGAGGCTTCCCTAGTGGCTCAAACAACAGAGCGTCTGTCTGCAATGCAGGAGACCTGGGTTCGATCCCTGGGTTGGGAAGATCCCCTGGAGAAGGAAATGGCAGCCCACTCCAGTATTCTTGCCTGGAAAATCCCATGGACCCAGAGCCTGGTAGGCTACCATCCATGGGGTGGCAGAGTCAGACACGACTGAACAGCTTCACTTTTCACAGGCTTTATATGGAGAATGTCTTAGGAGCTAAATGGGCAATTGTGAAAGAGACATATGCGTGCCTGGCACTCAGAATTTGGGGGCCACATAATATTTTGTATAAGTGGGAAGAATGCTATGTGGTTTTGTTTACAGCTTTCCAACTGAGTGCAAGTACTGGGAAAAACCATTCATGCATTTTACATTGAGACACTTGCTGTTTCCCATATTATACTGATATAGAGTGAAAAATCCACATTTCCTTGCTTTTCTTGGAGACTGCTTTTACCAGTCACTATTCTCCACCTAATATTCTTTTAACTATAGTGTAAAAATGGAGGACCAACAAAAGAATCCACTCTGGAATAGAATTTTTCTTCCTGAAGAACCAGAATTTTTTTCCTGTGGTAGTATGCAGGTCAAAGACACTGCAAATAGAAGTGCCAATTGTCTTTCATTAGACATGCAAGCAATCAATTCAAAGACAGTTTTTAAATCCTAATACTATCCCCAGGAGTTTGTTGCCACGGGCACACACTGATAGACAAAGGCTTTAAAGAGGTAATTAACAGATAATTAAATATTTATACTTTGTATAAGAAAGGGCCTAAAGTGCTTTGGTGGGAGGGGAGATTCAGGATTTACTGACTTACTTAGCATAGACATACAATTGACATAGTCAAAGAGTGAAAGTAATTAACAGAATCCTGTCTCCAGATTTTGGTCCCTGATCCTCAAGAATGTCAATTATTTTTATCTTCTCTTCTGTATTTAAGGAAAAAAATGTATTGGGTGTCTGTTTTATGTTTCTGTGGGACAAAAAGATGGGTTAATAAATAATCTTATTTTCAGGAGTTTGTACTCTAATGGGGTAAAAGAAACTATTTCTTGACACAAAAATTATATAAACTTCAAATTAAAGCATCCGATAATTTTACTGAAACAGTCATATTCATTTGTTTGTGCACTGTCTATGGCTGCTTTCACACTACCACTAATGAGGTGAACAGTTGCAATAAAGACCATATGGACTGCAAATCCTAAATATAAAAATATTTAGTATCTGGCCCTTTACAGGAAAAGTTTGCTAACCTCTACTTTAAAGAGATTATGCAAGCATTTAATGTTTCTTGAAACATGGAGATAATGAGAACTGTGATAATGATGATGCAGAGGAGGAGAAGCCTGCGGATCATGATCCTGTTACTTTGAATTTTTTTCTACCTGACTCCAGGCTTGGACCATGTCTTGGCAGGACAACTTCAGTAAAAAGTATACCTAATCATCTAGATAGTGATTCTATTCATTACAGTTCTAGAAAGGCAACCTCTCCTCATTCAGAGTCATCCCTAATGTTTTAAGATGTTATGCCTTAGTTGGGTGAGTCTGCTAGACATTGTTGCTCACACAGCCAACACTCTACTTTCCCACCCTTCCTTTCTTGCTATGTGCCTAAAACTAAGTTGCTTCAGTCATGTCAGACTCTTTGAGACCCCATAGACTGTAGCCTGCCAGACTCCTCTGTCCATGGGATTCTTCAGGCAAGAATACTGGAGTGGGCTGCCATGCCCTCCTGTGGGGGATGTTTCCAACCCAGGGATTGAACCCAGGTCTCTCTCATTGCAGGCAGGTTCTTTACCATCTGAGCCACCAAGGAAGGTTCAAGTTTCAGCATTATACAACCTCAGGTATAGAACAGGCTTAATCTAATCTAATCAGCCTGCTTCAACTCCTTTCATCAATTGGTAAGCCTTGGTATCAGTTCAGTTCAGTTCAGTTCAGTCACTCAGTTGTGTCCAACTCTTCGCAAACCCACGGACTGCAGCACACAAGGGCTCCCTGTCCATCACCAACTCCCGGAGCTTACTCAAACTCATGTCCATTGAGTCAGTGATGCCATCCAACCATCTCATCCTGTCGTCCCCTTCTCCTCCCACTTTCAATCTTTCCCAGCATCAAGGTCTTTTCCAATGAGTCAGCTCTTTGCAACAGGTGGCCAAAGTATTGGAGTTTCTGCATCGACATCAGTCCTTCCAATGAATATTCAGGACTGATTTCCTTTAGGATGGACTGGTTGGATCTCCTTGCAGTCCAAGGGACTCTCAAGACTCTTCTCCAACACCACAGTTCAAAAGCATCAATTCTTTAGCTCTCAGCTTTCTTTATGGTCCAACTCTCACATCCACACATAATTACTGGAAAAACCACAGCCTTAACTAGACAGACCTTTACTGGCAAAGTAATGTCTCTGCTTTTTAATATGCTGTCTAGGTTTGTCATAACTTTTCTTCTAAGGACCAAATGTCTTTTAATTTCATGACTGCAGTCACCATCTGCAGTGATTTTGGAGCCCCCCCAAAATAAAGTCTGCCACTGTTTCTCCATCTATTTGCTATGAAGTGATGGGACTGGATGCCATGATCTTTGTTTTCTGAATGTTGAGCTTTAAGCCAACTTTTTCAGTCTTCTCTTTCACTTTCATCAAGAGGCTCTTTACTTCTTCACTTTCTGCCATAAGGGTGGTGTCATCTGCATGGATTGGGTTTCACTGTCATCAAGAGGCTCTTTAGTTCTTCTTCACTTTCTGCCATAAGGGTGGTGTCATCTGCATGGCTTGGGTATATTATGTGGCAATTCTCTTAAAACATATGTGACATCATATCTGCTAGAGAGAGATACTTCCTTATTTTTCACTAATATTTTCAAAACAAAAGGCAACTACATCTGAACATTATAACTGTTTATGAAATATGCTCCTCCCCACATCAGTGCTCTCCAAGCTGCAGCATAGAATTGAGAGGAAGTGAAGAAGTTTAGGTAAGAAAAAAGATAAATTCTTTAAAGTGACAAATACTTCTCAAATAGTAGTAATGTTACAGATTCCTGCACTTAAAAACATGAAACTTCAGAGTGGTGTCAAAGATACACCTCCTAGGGTCTCTTTGAGCCCTAACTTGTGATTCTAAAAGCACACAAAATTTAGTATGGCATTCACAGTGGTTGTACATGGAAGCTGAAGATCACTGTACACTATTAAACAATTTATACATTTTTCCAAAACGTGTATATGCAAATCTATATATACCATACCTGAAGCATGATATTTATATTGGTAAATGAATATTAATTGAATGCTGAGTGTGAAAACTTTTATTTTACATAAGGAATAATAAATTTTAATTAAATGGTTAAGAATTGAATAAAATAGCATTATTTCAGTCATTTAATATGTTTAAAATTTATTTTAAATGTTATTTGTATTTAACCTTTTGTATTCCTGTCTCTTATACACATCTTTCCATATATATGCATTAGTGTACTGTATTGGTGTTTTTCTTTCTGGCTTACTTCACTCTGTATAATAGGCTCCAGTTTCATCCACCTCATTAGAACTGATTCAAATGTATTCTTTTTAATGGCTGCGTAATACTCCATTGTGTATATGTACCACAGCTTTCTTATCCATTCATCTGCTGATGGACATCCAGGTTGCTTCCATGTCCTGG
>SJYT01078120.1:624883-721381 GCA_006410635.1 Cephalophus harveyi
GACCTGCATATAGGTTTCTCAAGAGGCAGGTCAGGTGGTCTGGTATTCCCATCTCTTTCAGAATTTTCCACAGTTTATTGTGATCCACACAAAGGCATTGGCATAGTCAATAAAGCAGAAATAGATGTTTTCCTGGAACTCTCTTGCTTTTTCCATGATCCAGCAGATGTTGGCAATTTGATCTCTGATTCCTCTGCCTTTTCTAAAACCAGCTTGAACATCTGAAAGTTCATGGTTCACATATTGCTGAAGCCTGGCTTGGAGAATTTTGAGCATTACTTTACTAGCATGTGAGATGAGTGCAATTGTGCAGTAGTTTGAGCATTCTTTGGCATTGCCTTTCTTTGGGATTGGAATGAAAACTGACCTTTTCCAGTCCTGTGGCCACTGCTGAGTTTTCCAAATTTGCTGGCATATTGAGTGCAGCACTTTCACAGCATCATCTTTCAAGATTTGATATACCTCAACTGGAATTCAATCACCTCCACTAGGCTTTGTTCGTAGTGATGTTCTCTAAGGCCCACTTGACTTCACACTCCAGGATGTCTGGCTCTAGGTGAGTGATCACACCATCGTGATTATCTGGGTCATGAAGATTTTTTGTACAGTTCTTCTTTGTATTCTCGCCACCTCTTCTTAATATCTTCTGCTTTTGTTAGGTCCATACCATTTCTGTCCTTTAGCGAGCTCATGTTTGTAATATTAAAGGAGAAAAAATTTTTAAAGGATTATATCTAACATATCTTAACAGTACTGATGACTTTATATCATGAAATACCCAGCTAGTTTTCAAAATTCAATGGGCTCCTAAATGTTAAACCTTGTCATTCTCTTTGCAATTCTTTTGAACTGGATATAAGGTCCACACCTCATAAATGTAGGGTATATCTTATAAGTTTTGTTTCTGTCTCTGTCTCTTATCCTCCTCTCCCTCCTTTTATTGACTTTGTCTTATTCGCTTTCTTACTGTTGCAGAAATAGCTATAGTGTTCTGAACAATTTAGATCAGCACTAGTCAACAAAATTTTCTGAGATGAAAGAAATGTTCTAGATGCTTCAGTATGGTAGTCACTAGCCACATACAACTATTGAACTCTTTCAAATTGTGGACAATGGGGCCCATGAACTTAAATAAGTTTTGGTTTCTTTTAATGCTAAATTTTAAATTTAAATAATTACATGCACTAGTGCCTTGTGGTAGCCACATTGGATAACACAGCTCTGGATTTTGTTGGTTGCATCACCAAGGTATAATTTAGCAAGGCTCTCTGCTCTTTCCAGTTTCTTTGAATTTTTGGTTGTACCCAAACTAGAGGGTTAATGAGATCCAACTGCTTTTTGCTTTTTATTTTGTTCATTTATAAGAATCTTCACAGATGGATTTATGTTCTTCCTCTTGGAGGCATATAAACCCTGACTCTCTATTTATGATTTTAGCTGGTTCATATGTTCAAAATTTAGGTTTATCAGTTCATTAGTGGTTGCAAAATGGCTATATTCTAATTCTGTATTTTCTTCTTAACTTACTACATCTATGCAGAGGTTAATGGCAGAATAAATGGTGATTCTTTCCCTTTATTTACCAGTTTTCAAAAGGTGATTTGGATATCTAACATCTTCCATAAACATTATTTTAGTATCATTTAAACTCATGCATTTATTAATATTTAATATATTTTCATTTATTGTAATTATTATTATTGGAGATGTTTCTAATTTGGTCAGTGAAAATCATAAATAGAGAGTCAGGGTTTATATGCCTCCAAGAGGAAGAACATAAATCCATCTGTGAAGATTCTTATAAATGAACAAAATAAAAAGCAAAAAGCAGTTGGATCTCATTAACCCTCTAGTTTGGGTACAACCAAAAATTCAAAGAAACTGGAAAGAGCAGAGAGCCTTGCTAAATTATACCTTGGTGATGCAACCAACAAAATCCAGAGCTGTGTTATCCAATGTGGCTACCACAAGGCACTAGTGCATGTAATTATTTAAATTTAAAATTTAGCATTAAAAGAAACCAAAACTTATTTAAGTTCATGGGCCCCATTGTCCACAATTTGAAAGAGTTCAATAGTTGTATGTGGCTAGTGACTACCATACTGAAGCATCTAGAACATTTCTTTCATCTCAGAAAATTTTGTTGACTAGTGCTGATCTAAATTGTTCAGAACACTATAGCTATTTCTGCAACAGTAAGAAAGCGAATAAGACAAAGTCAATAAAAGGAGGGAGAGGAGGATAAGAGACAGAGACAGAAACAAAACTTATAAGATATACCCTACATTTATGAGGTGTGGACCTTATATCCAGTTCAAAAGAATTGCAAAGAGAATGACAAGGTTTAACATTTAGGAGCCCATTGAATTTTGAAAACTAGCTGGGTATTCTAGTCCCTTTCAGATAACCTTAGTAATATCTGATAGCTTTCATTTTATTTTTAAATCCTTTAGCTCATTACTCTCAACACAAATTAAGTGAAAAATTCTATGATCGCCACATTATCATATCTATTTTATTCTTAATTCAAGTATCATTATCCCCAAAAGAATATCTAGTCCTGTGAAAAACTACATGCAGATGTCTCTCATATTGAGCTAGTTTTTGGTTATATAGGGACCATAACTTCATCTATACATTTTCATCTCATTTTTATCTTACTTTTTATTTTTATCTTATATTTATTTTATTACTTTGAAATTATATTGTCAAGAAAGAGCATCTAGTTTTTCGGTTATAATCTTAAGTACTTAGACATATTAACTTTCATTTCTACTTTTGTCCCCAAAGTCAAGAAATATCAGGGGTTAGCATCTTAGTTGCATAATTTAAGATAAAGTACAAATAAATCCACATTTGTGACATTGAAGGAATCTATACTTGCTGAGTGCCAAAGAATTGATGCTTTTGAACTGTGGTGTTGGAGAAGACTCTTGAGAGTCCCTTGGATTGCAAGGAGATCCAACCAGTCCATTCTGAAGGAGATCAGCCCTGGGATTTCTTTGGAGGGAATGATGCTGAAGCTGAAACTCCAGTATTTTGGCCACCTCTTGCTAAGAGTTGACTCATGGAAAAGACTCTGATGCTGGGAGGGACTGGGGGCAGGAGGAAAAGGGGACGACAGAGGATGAGATGGCTGGATGGCACCATGGACTCGATGGACGTGAGTCTGACTGAACTCCAGGAGTTGATGATGGACAGGGAGGCCTGGTGTGCTGCGATTCATGGGGTCGCAAAGAGTCTGACATGACTGAGCGACTGAACTGAACTGAACTGATACTTAATCCTTATCACAACACGTGCTATAAGTAAAATTTATAATCCTGATTTTGGGTGTAAACAGTGTCTCAGAGATGTTAAAAGGCTTTTTCAAGACAAATAACTAGTAAATTGACAAATCAGGACTAGATTTCAGGTTTTTAATTCAGTCATCTTTCCACTATACCAAGAATACGGACTTAGTATTTTAAGCCATCTCTACTACAAAGCATTTAGGCCTCCAGTATTCTTGGGCTTCCCTTGTGACTCAGCTGGTAAAGAATCTGCCTGCAATGTGGGAGACCTGTGTTTGATCTCTGGCTTGGGAAGATCCCCTGGAGAAGGAAAAGGCTACTCTTATTCTAGCCTGGAGAATTCCACGGACTATATAGTTCATGGGGTCACAAAGAGTCGGACACGACTGAGCAACTTGCACTTTCAGCTGACAGCAGCAGTAAATACTGGATTTCAGATATTTATGAATTCTGTGAAATCCATTTCTTTGGCTTAAGATATACGACATACCATCATCTCCTTTCTAAGTCAGAGAACTCTTTTATCTTCCTGTGATGAAGTAAAACTCAGGAAGATGAATCCATTTTATCCGTGTTTTCCCAGATGTGGGATTTGCATCATTCAGTTTCTCCTGCTAGGTGACATCAAAAGTTCAATTTGGAAACTTATGCCCTAGGAATTCCCTCCAGTCATTCTGTGTTTGTGTCTCATAAGGTGTTAATCTTGCCAGATAAATGCCCATAATCATAGTAATGAAGTGACATGAAACATTTTCAACATCTTCTTTGTGGCAGGCTCTTTTCATATATGGCAGGGCAATTTAATAAGTGATTAGTGTATATATGTCTTTATTACTATGTAAGAATCAAAAAGAATAAATTAAATGTCTTTCTCTGTGTTTTATTACTAGTCTACCACTCTACAAACTTTTTCAGAAAAGTTTGGGTCCTGCAACATCAAGTTTGTCTTTCCCCCAATGAAAAATAAATACCAATATACCAAAATTCATAACATAAGAACACTAGCTGTGGTTTTTTCTTTTTTTTTTTTAGGAATGGCTAAGGATGGTGAGGGGAGGAAAGAAGTAGTATCTCAGACACTATGAGTGGAGAAGTAGCGATGGCTGAGTAATTCTCTTATGTGAAAAACACACATTTCTGAGATACATCTCAGTGAATAATACTGACCTGTATCCCACTTTGACTGCATTGTAAATGGTGAATAAGGTGTCTGCTTGCAGGCATGTCTGGGTTAAGAATTCTGTCCCTTCTTTAGTAATGGCCTTGGAAACTTCTAAGCAATGACATTTTTTACATCCATGAGGAGATATAACCCTAAAAACACACCCATTAAAAAGGCTCATAACTCTAATTCTCTACTTTGGGGATTGTGCTGCTCTTAGAGAAGGTTTTGCTGGTTCCCTAGGCACTCTTTGCTGGTATACACAGGACTTCATCATCCAGGGATGCCATGATCTAAAGCCAAGTGTTCCAACTCGGTTTCTTTCTAGAAACAAAGGTAATACTATGGTTTTATCTTTTGTTTTTTCAATGATATTGCCAAAAGTGTGCAGGAATTCTGGCTGAGAAAAGGGGTGTAATTTATGAGCCTCTTTGAATCACAACAGTATTTATTCACTTATATATTTTTTATTTATTAAGTTACTACTATATACAAGGGATTTCTCTAAGTGCTAACAGTACCCTTTCCAACACGTAGCTTTAAAAGAACTGTGTGGGTTTCTTTTCCATGATGAATGAGCCAGATTGAAAAGGGTAAGGGCTGATATATTGATGTATCTTTACAATGTTTTCCTCATTCATTACTTTATAAATTGTATGCTTTTTAAACCATTAATTGAAGAAGGTTTTATAATAAATATGTATTGAATGAATGAATAAGTTAGTAAGCATTTGGAGTTGAACAGAAATGTAGGATACAATAGTCTCCACTTATTGTGAGCTACTAGATCCCCGGCGGATGACTGAAACCACAAATATGAACACTATCAAGCCCTAGGTATATACTATGCTTTCCCTGTTTTGCCCCTAAACTAACATAAGCTTAAAGTATGCTTCAAGGATATGTTGGACAAGGATGATTCATGTCTGAAGTGAGATGGAGCTGAGGGTGCAGGCTGGCTGAGATTTCATCGTGCTACTCAAAACAGCCACAATTTAAAACTAATGAATTGTTTATTTTAGAAATTTACCATTTAATATTTTTAGACAAGAGTTGACTGAGTAACTGAAATTATGGAAAACAAACCATGGATAAGTGGGAACTACTGATATGAAACTTCTTTCACAGGAGAGTCTTGAGTCCTCTCTGTGAAGGCAGAGAGACAAAATTCAAAGCCTCAGCTGGGTCCCTTACAGTAATTGGGCATTTTCTGCACAAGTATGTAATCTCTGTAAGCCTCAACTTTAATATCTGTAACATGGGGGAAATAGTATATAGCTTAGAGCATTATTGTAACTTTCATAAATAACATGAAGCTCTTGGAGCATAGCAGGTACTGGGGCACCAAATCAGAGCTATTTGATAGACTGTTTCTGAGTTAAGCTCAAACCAAATGCATTCACTTGGTTCAATACAACATGCCTCTTATTTGAAACCTCACGCTGTGAAGACACAGGGGAAGAGGCAGTGAATGTAATATTTATCACTCACATCAGTAGTCTTGGACCGATCAAAGGAAATACATTTGCCAGTTGACTAAAAAGCAGAGTTTCATCCCCATTCCTTGAGAATGCAGCCTGAAAGGAAGAAAACATCTTAAGCCTGAATCCAATCAGAGTTCATTAATTTTGTGACAACAGAACTGTTTACTTTGAAGGCAGAGAAAATGAAAATATTAACACAGGGAGACAAATAGGTATTTGCAAAAGAATTAATTGATCTCAGAAAAGAATAAGGGTGATTTAGTGATTAGGCTTCTGTAAAAGTTCAGCAGTTTTTATGCAGTGACACCACTAGAATAAACTTAGTTTTCATTTTACTTCTACAGCATAAGCAGTTACACAAAATTAATAACATGGAGCAAAAATAAAAGTGGGGGTCAAGGAATTTGAAGAAAGATTCTTCAGTTGATGAAACAATGCATCAGAAAGCATTTAAGAATTTAATCTGGAACAGTCAACTGGGGGAGATACATTGATCAACCCTATCTAGAGAGAGGAATCCAGAAGACCTATTAACTGTATAGGGATGGGAGTGAGGCAACATTCTCTAGAAGGGGGAGAAAAATCATAGTAAAAAATACAGGCAGAAGAGCAGAGAATGCAAAGAGATATGGGGTTGACCCAACTGATAATGGAAAATTTAGAAATCAGTTAAACAAGGTGAATTTTGGATATAGGCAATAAAAAGGGAGATGAAAGTATGGATAAATAATATTTCAGGACTAATCTCCCTAACTCATCCTATATTCCTCTGTTCTTTTTCTCTGATCTGGATTTTGGCAGGGTTGACGGAACCAGGGACATGTCTCTAAAGCAGCAGAATAACTTTCAGAACTTGGAATCTGAGAAGGAGCTGCTGTGATTTCAAAAGGGCCTGTGGTGAGAGTAGGTGGCAGCCTAAATCGCCATCTGCTGTTTGTCCCCCATCCCCGCCCCTTTTTTGGCTCTTTCCCTGTGCTTCAGAAACTGAGTCATTCCTAGTCAACACCAAGTGCTGTTTGAAATAAAGAACTTAACGTAAGTTTCGACACAATGTATTGGCTCTAACGCTTTACCATCTAACTTATTTTTAATGAAATATATGCTATTGTCCACCAGGAGTTGTTGCAAATACCCTATAATCCAAATTCAATTTAACCAATGTTGACTGAATTTATTCTATGCATCAGTTTAATACCATTTGCATGCTCCAGGCTAGGAATAACCGAAGAATCCAGTTCTCAAACAGTCCAGTGGGAAGGATTCTGTATATGTAGGTAGCCAATGACTTACCTGTTAGGGATGTATAGAAGGGATTAATCCATCAGATACTTGGTCTAGCTTGGTGGTCACATGCATCTTGTATTCAAGAACCCTGATTTCTAAGCTCTTAAGTGGATCTGCCTAAGGCCTTTTCTGTGGTTCTCTTACACTATAGCAGAAAAGTATAGAACACTAAAACACCTAGAATTCCTAAAGTACACTACTAGAAATGGCAAAAGAGAAAAACAAAAACTCTAGAATGTCATATACAATTTAAGGTACTGGTGCAAGAAAAGTCTCCTTTAATCAAAGCGCTGTAATTCATGCATCATATTTATACAAAAACATTTCCAAAAAATTTTAAATTATTATTTAATAATTACTAGAGTTTAAGTTATTGGATTCAATTGTATACTCTTATAAGTGTAACTTCAAGGTACTCTAAAATATTTGCTACACAAATTTGAGGAAAATAAAGATATATATTTGATTGCATATTTATGCTGTAGAATATGATCGTGGAACCCATAAAAATACAAATATTCAAGTATACAAAGGTATTACATTGGGACAAAATTCAGAGGGACAAGTGGAATATAATATATATAATATATAATATTATATATAATATAATATCAAGGAGAAAAAGAAGTAAAATGTTATCCTTATATTTTTAAAATGAATTTTCCCGGTTATCAGTTTCCTGTAATATTTGGATTGCTTTAGATACATTTAATCCATGATCACCTGACCTGCCTGCAGGTCAAGAAGCAACAGTTAGAACTGGACATGGAACAGCAGACTGGTTCCAAATTGGGATAGGAGTACGTCAAGGCTATATATTGTCACCCTGCTTGTTTAACTTCTATGCAGAGTATATCATGAGAAATGCTGGACTGATGAAGCACAAGCTGGAATCAAGATTGCTAGGAGAAATATCAATAACCTCAGATATGCAGATGACACCACCCTTATGGCAGAAAGTTAAGAAGAACTTTAGAGGCTCTTTAGAGCCTCTTGATGAAAGTGAAAGAGGAGAGTGAAAAAGTTGGCATAATGCTCAACAATCAGAAAACTAAGATCATGGCATCCGGTCCCATCACTTCATGACAAATAGATGGGGAAACAATAGAAACAGTGAGAGATTTTATTTTGGGGGGCTCCAAAATCACTGCAGATGGCGACTGCAGCCATGAAATTAAAAGAGAGTTGCTCCTTGGAAGAAAAGCTATGACCAACCTAAGCAGCATATTAAAACACAGAGACATTACTTTGCCAACAAGGTCCATCTAGTCAAAGAAAGTGAAAATGAAAGTGAAGTCACTTATTCGTGTCCAACTCTTTGAGACCCCATGGACGGTAGCCCACCAGGCTCCTCCATCCATGGAATTTTCTAGGCAAGAGTACTGGAGTGGGTTGCCATTTCCTTCTCCGGGGGATTGTCCCAACCTAGGGATCGAACTGGGTCTCTAGTCAAAGCCATGATTTTTCCAGTAGTTATGTATGGATGTGAAAGTTGGACTATAAAGAAAGCTGAGTGCCAAAGAACTGATGCTTTTGAACTGTGGTGTTGAAGAAGACACTTGAGAGTCCCTTGGACTGCAAGGAGATCCAACCAGTCCATCCTAAAGGAAATCAGTCCTGAATATTCATTGGAAGGACTGATGCTGAAGCTGAAACTCCAATACTTTGGCCACCTGATTGAAGAGCTGACTCATTGGAAAAGACCCTGATGCTGGGAAAGGTTGAAGAAGGGAGGAGAAGGAGACGACAGAGGATGAGATGGTTGGATGGCATCATCAACTTAATGGACATGAATTTGAGTAAACTCTGGGAGCTGGTGATGGACAGGGATGCCAGGCCAGCCGCAGTCCATGGGGTTGCAAAGAGTCAGACACGACTGAGCAACTGAAGTGAACTGAACTGAATTGATAATTTATTCAATGATCTTATTTACTTCTAGGAGTGCTTGCTTTCTTAGAATTTCCTTTATCTAATAATGATAGAGTTGCACTGTCATTATTTGGTAGATTTTTGTTTATATTGGAGTTTTTATTTCTCCATTCAGTACTTTCAAATCCTATATATACTTATTTTTATGTTTTTTTTTATACATGTATTTAAGATCAATTTGGCAACGATTATATTTTACTTGGAGCATACAGGTAGGCAATCATATTTAACTTGATTATTGATTTAAATAGATTAAAACTGTATCTTAGCATGTTTTGCCTATCCTATCTAGCATGTGATCATTTTTGCTCCCTTTCTTTGCTTTCTTTTAGATGCTTTTTAATTATTCAATTTTCCATCTTTGTTTAGAAAGATAAACAAAGATAAACTCATTTGTTAATCTTTTAGTGGTTACCTGACAGTTTCAACATGCTCCTTTCCTTATCAGGATAGTTAACTTAACTTTCTTCCTAGGCAATATCAAAGAAGTTCTGGCAGGAAATCTCCATTTACCTGGTTTCATCAAACTAGTTTCTCTTCCTCGCTTTAGCCTTTAGTGCTAACTCTACTTCCTCAGAGTAGCCTGTCGTAATACACTTTCCCTTCAAACTAAACACACAATTAAAAAAATAAATAAGCCCTGCACTAATTTCCAACTGCACTATATGCTTTTCTCCAAATATCATAATTAGTAATATATTTCTTCTGGATGATATTTAAGTCTTAGTCCTCCTTTAGAAAGTAAGTGAAGTCGCTCTGTCGTGTCAGACTCTTTGCGACCCCATGGACTTGTAGCCCACCAGGCTCCTCCACCCATGGGATTCTCCAGGCAAGCATACTCGAGTGGGTTGCCATTTCCTTCTCCAATGTATTTTTATAAGTCTACCCAAATACAAATCTCCCACTTAAAATAAGACAAGGAGAGATAGAAAATAAACACAGATCATTGGTATGTTACTAAGCTAAAGGATTTCCTGCTAAGAAATCCAAGGATTTATCTACACTAAAAATGAGATTTACTCCAGAAAGAGAATAATTAAGCATTAGTCAATAGCTAAGGCATTTTAGTTGGTATCTTTCTAACAGCTGAAAGTGCATTAAAAGACTAAATCCGGACCTGAGAAAAGCTTCATTAATTAAACAAAAATCCTTTTTCTTCACACTGGGAAACTGTCAAAATGTTTTCTAAAGTGAGTATCAAACGAAACAGATACACAGCTACACACAGAACAAATCTGAGTTCATATGGGTCCTAGAATTTGGAAACATTAGCTATTTGATGAAATCAAACTGAGAGAAGAACTCAGATTCTATCAATGTCTTAC
Source organism: Cephalophus harveyi (assembly GCA_006410635.1). NCBI lineage: Eukaryota > Metazoa > Chordata > Mammalia > Artiodactyla > Bovidae > Cephalophus > Cephalophus harveyi. Next base: position 635,361 of record SJYT01078120.1, read on the forward strand.
ATACTATCAAAAGAAATTAATTAAGGATAGCCTGTCTGGAGGGCTCCCTCTGTGGGCAATATAATTACCCTGTTTGGGTAATACTGCATAGCTAGTGTACAGAGGAAGGAAAAATAAGTATGAGCTGTAATATTCAGAGAATGCTGCCTAGATAAAACTCTGTGTGTGTGTGTGTGTGTGTGTTTATGCATTGAGTAGGGTAGACACTGTTTTTTAAGGTTTTAAGAGTGGACAGAATTGGAAAATATTGGAGGGTCATAGTTCTTTTGAGGGAATAGCCTAAATGAGAATTAAAAAAAAAAAAAAAGATCAGATGCATACTAGGACTAATGAGATATGTAGAATATCAGTCTGATTTCCTTCACTCTTGTGGGCCAGTAGAGCTGAAAAGCTGCATCAGCACCTAATGACCTTTGGAATACTGCTGGAAAAATAATAATGATTTAATAGTGAGAGATGGCCATGTGTAAGCCACACAGATGATTTACTTTTTACAATAGCTCTAAGCATGTATTGTTTCAGTTTATAGATGGGAAACTGATTTTTAGGAAGAATAAGTTGGCAGCCCAAATTCATACTAATACATGGCAGAGTTGGGTTTCAACTGACTCCCAAACTGATATTCCATGGACCTGTGCCAACACAGGCAGAGGTAAAGGAAGATCACAAAATGCCTTAATCCCTGCTCTCTAGGAGGAAAGAGGGAATCAGCATTAATTGTACATTTAAAAACATTCATTGGAGAGGAGATCAAGATGGTGGAGTAAAAGAATGTGAAACTCACCTCCCCACCATGAACACATCTACTTCTCCTTGAACACATCTGCATCTACTTGAAAAACAGTCTCACTGAATACAAACTGGAAACTGGCAGAAACACTCCTATACAACCCAAGCTAGAATAAGGGTTCACACAGAATCAGGTAAAAAAGGAGGAGAAGTAATCAGGTTGAGATCTGTGCCCCGGAAAGTGGACCAGAGGAGAAGGGAGATTACACAAGAACAGAGATCCTCTCTGGGGGGTGACTGGTTTGAGCCATAGTCCTGGGGTCTGACAAAGGGAAGACAAGCTCCCGTGGCTGGCTGGAGGGCCTGTGGGAATAAGAGGAGGGCTATGGGAAAGCCTGGACTCTCCTCCTGAGGAATATGTAAGCTACTTGCTTTTTCCTGGAATCGGGCAGAGAAGGCAGATGGCACAGGTGACTGACTGGTATCCTACGACTGCCCTAGCAGGCACCACAACCTGGGCCAAGGGAACACTCTAGCCCCGCTTACTTCACTTCAGAGTTCCACACTGGAGTGAGGGCAGAGGAAAGGACTGAGGAAAGAGTCCAGTCATCAGATACAGAGGCTGCTCCATCCAAAGTGGTGTCTGAGCACAGTGGAGGCAGTCCTTACTGGCACTTACACTGGCGCTTATACATGATCCTTATAAAATACTCATGACGTTTTCTCACAGAACTAGAACAAGTCATCCTAAACTTAAATGGAACTACAAAAGACTCCAAATTACCAAAGCAACCTTAAGAAAGAAAAAAAAAAGCTGGACATGTTATGCTCCCTGACTTCAGAATATACTACAAAGATACAGTAACTAAAACAGTATGGTACTGTCACCAAAACAGAAACATAAATCAATGGACCATAGTAGAGAGCCCAGAAATAATCTATACACCTATGATCAATTAATCTATGACAAAGGAGGGACGAATAGACAGTGGAGAAAAAAGTGTCTTCAATAAGTGGTGCTGGGAAAACTGGACAGCCATATGTAATAGAGTAAAACTAGAATATTTCCCCATACCATTTACAAAAATAAACTCAAAATGGATTACACATCTAAATGTAAGACCTGAAATCCTGAAAATCCCAGAAAACAAATAGAACGGTCTGACATAAATTGTAACAATATTTTTTTGGATCTTTCTCCTGAGGCAAAAGAAATCAAAGCAAAAATAAGCAAGTGGGACCTAATTAAACTCAAAAGCTTTTGCACAGCAAAGGAAACAATAAACAAATAAAACACAATCTCCTAAATGGGAGAAAGTATTTGCAAATGATATAACTGATAAGGGGTTAATATTCCAAAATATATACATAGCTCTTTCAACTCAGTATCAAAGAAACAAACAATCCAACTTTTAAAAGAATGAATAGAAGACATTTTTCCAAAAAAGTGATACAGATGACAAACAGGCACATGAAAAGATGCTCAACATTGCTAACAATTAGAGAAATGCAAATAAAAACCACAATGAAATGTCACCTTACATCAGTCAGAATAGGTATCATCAAGAAAACTGCAAGCAATAAAAGCTGGAGAGGATGTGGAAAAAAAGGGAACCCTCATATACTGTTTACTGTTGGTAGGAATGTAAATTGGTATAACCTCTAATGGAGAACAGTATGGAAGATCCTCAATAAATCAAGAATGCAACTACCATCAGATCCAACAATTCTACCTCAGGGTATATATCTGAAGAAAATAAAAACATTAGTTTCAAAAGATACATGCACCCCAATGTTCATAGCAGCACTATTTACAGTAGCCAAGATATGAAAGCAGCCAAAATGCCCATCAAAAGATGAATAGTTAAAAAGATGTGAGACATATATGTGTACACTATATACATATCTATACACTACTACGCCATACAAAGAATGAAATTTTGCCATTTTCAACAATATGTTTGGACCTGTACAGCATTATGCTTAGTGAAATAAATCCGATAAAGACAAATATTGTAAGTTATCACTTATATGTGGAGTCTAAAAAATAAAATGTATTTATATAACAAAACAGAAATAGGCTCACAAATATGGAGAACAAACTAGCAATTATCAGTGGGCATGACTAGGAGAGGCACATAACAAACACACAACTGATGCTGTTTATTATTGTCTCTATTTTGCAGACATGAAAATTGAGGGACAAGTGGTTACCAGCCAACGTCCACCACTCATAACAAAGTCAGTAAATGAATAAATAAATTAGCTAGAAATGATAACTATATAAAGTGTGACATTATAAAAGATTATGAAGGATGTAAAGTGATGGGGATGTAATTTCCTAGAGCTTAGTGAGTAAAAGTGAATAATAGGTGAAATCTGAGTATTCTCTAGAACTATATCACACACAATCTTGTAGGTCATAGTCAAGAGTTTTAATTTTTGTGGATGTTACTGAGAAATTTTAGGGAAATGGTTTCATCTGATTAAGCTTTTAATAGGTTACTTTCATTAGTGTAGAAAAATTGGAGGGGCCAGAAGTAAATAAGTTCACCTATTATGTCATTCAGACAACAGAAGATAGTGGTTTGAACTTAAGTAATAGCAGTGAGTATAAATTCCTTATAATCCTAGAAGTTTCTGTATTCTTTTTCCCTAGAATGTTCAAGGACAGAGAAGTTGGTCACTTTGTTTCTGTATGATTCTTTTTCCCTAGAATGTTCAAGGACAGAGAAGTTGGTCACTTTGTTTCTGTATGATTCTTTTCCCCTAGAACATTCAAAGACAGAGAAGTTGGCCACTGTCTGGCTCTGACAAACTCATTCCATTAAAATCTGTTGTCAACATTAGCTGAGCATAAAGGGACACGTGTGTCCCTGGGCAGCTTTTGGTCTGTTCCCTCCTGGCAGCCCTCCTCAACCCCACTCACATATAGGGCAGATGGGTTTCTCTCTGTGTCCCCCAAGGAAGTTCTTTTGCTTTTTTATATCTTTGCCTGGCCTCATTTCTGAGGTATTTACTTTTAAACTCTGACATCAGAAAGGGAAAGAAAGATAAGAGCCACATGTTGCAATGGTAAAAATGAAAGAGAGTTGAAAATATATCACACAGTCATAGATCAGAAGAGAGTCCAGCAGAGTGATAAAGACTATGCAAGCATTCCTACTGCCTCTTGCTTTCTTTGATTCAGATACAATTTGCTGACCTTCATTTGCAGGTTGACCAGGACACAGGGGGACATGCTGTACACAGGAGATCTCAACAGGCATCAGTGTTTGACCAGGGGACCAACAACTGAGAACAGAATTGCATAACTTCAAATGACAGATGAAAACAAAGCACAGTCATAGGACTGGAGGAGCTGGAATGAGGCTGAGTTATTGGAGCACATGCTTAACTTGACATGTAGCTTGACCCTATATAGTGTGGTGCACACCCATTAGCACACAATTCCAAAATCCAGTGTTCGTGGATATTTTCCTGGACCTCCCCAATTTATTTCAGATCTGCTTCAGTATTTAATTTCTCTGTTCTCTTTATATTCCTTTAATTTCTCAACTCAAGTCCTCTCCAAGGACTCTGGATCTAATTTATCATTGGCTATTTCTACTTAAGGAATCTCAGTTCATGTACTTCCCATAGCAGAGTCTCTCTGAATCAAACTTCTCATATCTCCAGCCGGTCAGTTTGCCCTCCTAGTATTCTATTCAAGGAGAAATAGGAGGATTCAGATATTGGGATGTAGGCACACACACAAAAAGAAAGACATCTTGTTTTTTGAATTGGCTCCAGGAAGGATACTTCTCAAAGAGCACGGCATGTGTCTAATCGTTGGAGTTGAAGCATAGGATCAGAAAATGACTCTTCTTCAGGCTAATCTAGTTTTCCTGAGTTGTCTGTTTTATGACCAGACCAGAGAATTGATCATAAAATTTAAAATGAGGCTAAATCTGTTTCAGGAATCACCTGGCAGCAGATGTGGAGAGTTGGGCAATTTAGAACTGTTTTTTGTGGACCATTTTTTTTTTCTTTTTTTTCTTTATTGAATTAGTTACAACATTGCTTCTGTTTTGTTTTGGTCTTTTGGCTGCAAGGTATGGAGGATCTTGACTCCCTGATCAGAGATCGAACCCACTCTCTCTGCAATGGAAGGCAGTCTTAACCACTGGACCACAGGGAGTCTCAAATTGGACAATTTAGAAGGCAGAATACGCAGAAAGTTTACTTATATTTGTGTGTTACTGCCTCTCATTATCCACAGGAGGGCGAATAGGCTTGGGGAGACAACACATTCACAGAAAAGGTGCTAGTTTAAGGAAACCTTTTTTTTCATATTTTATTATCTATGATTTTTAGTAATGTTTTAACTTATAATGAAAGGACAGTACAGCAATAATAAATAATTTCAAATAATCATTTTAAAACCCTGAATTGTAGAACATAAGCACATTTTTTTTCTTTTCATAGTTTTTTTTTTAATTTCATCTAGTTAGAGAATGGTCTGTGTATAGATTTGTGTATTGTTTTGCATTTATGTGTGTGTACATGTGCACAAATGTGAGAAAGAGAGGAAGAGAGAGTATGTGTGTTTGTATGTGCTAGTATTCTGTCATTTCATAAAGAATATCAGCAAGGATACTTTATATTTTTCTATAAAATGTTCAGATGTTTGTTAGTTTTCTTTTACTTCCACATCAAATTACTGTAAATTTAGGGCTTCACACCATGTAAATTTATCATCTCACAGTTCTGTAGGTCGGAAGTCCCAGGCTGGGTTGATTCCTCAGCTCTAGTTCTTAGAGCATCAAAATCAAGGTAATGGCAGGGCTTACTTCTTACTGGAGACTGGAAGAAAATGCTTCCAACTTCACTCACCTTGTTAGCTGAATTCAGCACCTTGTGGCTGTAAGACTGTCACATGTGTGTCCTTACTGACTGCTAGTGGGAGGGCATCCTTAGTTCCTAGAGACTTCTCTCTGATTCTGCCTGGAACTTATGTGTCTTAGAATAAGCACTGTACTGTGTTTAGTAGCTCGGTTGTGTCCATCTCTTTGCAACCCCATGGACTATAGCCTCCCAGGGTCCTCTGTCCATGGGAATTCTCTAGGTGAGATTCTCACCTAGGATTCTAGGTGAGAACAGTGAAGTAGGATGCCATGTCCTCCTCCACGGGATCTTCCCAACCCAGGGATCGAACTCAGATCTCCTCATTGCAAGTGGATTTGTTTGCCATTTGAGCCACCAGGGAAGCCCAAGAATACTGGAGTGGGTAGCCTATTGCTTCTCCAGGAGATCTTCCCGACCCAGAAAGCGAACCAGGGTCTCTTGCTTTGCAGGCAGGTTCTTTACCAGCTGAGCTACCAGGGAAGCCTCAGAATAAGTGAGGCTGTGTCAAATTCTTACACTCAGAATCTCTCTGATTTCTTCTTCTGTCACCTTCCTATCTGCTTCTTCTTCTGCTGATGTCTCTCTCGCTTCAGCTAGACAGTTTTCTCTGATTTCAAAGGCTTTTGTGATTAGATTGGACCTGTTTAAATAATGCCTAATGATCTTCTTTTTTAAGGCTTGTGACCATACTTACACATGCAAAATCTATTTTGTTGTGTAGGGTAACATATTCACAGGTGGACCCTCTTATTTTGATTGGCAGAATTATATATCCTGTCAGTGTATGTATTATCTGTAGCAATTTCATAATCTTTTAAAAATAGTTGTGTTTTGGGTTTGGGCTTTTTTTTTTTTTTTTTTTGCTACACTGTGTGTCCTGTGGGATCTTAGTTCCTCAACCATGGATTAAACCCATGCCCCCTACAGAGGAAGCACACAGTCCTCACCAATGGATTGCCAAGGAATTCCCAGTAACTTCATAATTTTAATGTAACAGGGTATTAAAGAATATTTTGTTAGGACATATATTTGTTCTGATTTTTGTGTTTTGCAATTATAAATGATACCTTCTGATCTAGAACTTTTGCATTATTTCCTTAATCAAATATCAAGGAATGATATCACTGTGTTGTACACAGAAGCATTTTTTTTATTATTGCTGTATTGACTTACAATAAGTTTATAACAATTAATAAAGTTCAGCCCTAAAAATTTACCAGTTTACAAATACCTTCCCAGTATTGAGGGATAAATAAATTTAGAGGTATATTTCAAGTCAAAAACTGCTGGTAGTATTAAAATGTTGTCAGATGTATATTATGATTTCTGTGCCCTCCTTTGTGAAGCACCTTCAGTACAATTTTCTTAATTATCTTTTGGCATCTTGATGCTTTATATAAGCTACTTAAAATTATAGCAATCATCCACTCACCTGTCATCCATAGAAAAATATTTTCCTATGTAAGTCATTATTCTATTTTAGCTTAACATTTTTCAATGTCGATAGTATAATCCTTTAAAATATTCAAATTTATCATCTTTTCCTTTGGCCTGATAATTTTTTATTCAAATCTGGATAAGTTATTAATTCTTCACAGATCCTATCTTTTTTTTTTTTTTTAGTTCTTTAAATCATCTCTTACTAGTGTAGGTATAATACTTTGATCTACCTTTCAAGGATTGATTTGCATACTTGGCATTTTTCAACAGAGGGCAGCACTTTGCATTTGTTCTGCCTTGTGGGTGCATATTTCAACCAGAGAACACCAAATGTTCTGAAACCTTGCTCCTGCACATACAGTGAACAGCAGGTACAAGAGCATTTCTATGGAAACAAAGGATGTATTTTCTTATCATAGAACTTCTGGGAGATTCTTAAATCTACTTTGAAATGCAATAAATTGTTCTTTAAATAAATAATTTTGGTGAAAATAATAAAGAGTGTATGTTACCAAAAAAACTGAATCAGCTTTAGAAGACGACAGCGATGACCGATTTTATCCAAACCTTTAGTACAATCGATTCTGACTGAATGACTAAACCAATAAGGCTTGAATCTCCTGCAGATAATGTAACCAATTTTTGCAAGAATTGCAACTAAAGCTTTATTCTATATATGATTTAACAGTAAAAATCTACATTACGTTTTTAATCTTCATAATAAATTCAGATCAGTATCATAGCTCACAGGGTCTTTTATATTCTAGTCCAGGCCTCAAAATTAAAACAAGTGTTGTCTATTTTAGTTTCCAGGCAAAGGAAGTGCTTCCCACCCTTGTATCCTCATTCTGCTTTCTGTGTGTAACTTTCTTGTTATACCCAGGCTCTACCAGGACCCATCTTTGCCTTATTACCTCTACACACAGAACTTGAGCACTTCAGAAAGCACATAATAGGCATTCATTAAGTAAGGAATGAAGAGATAGTGACATTTAAAATCTTATTCTTATTAGCTGGGTAATCCCTTTACTCTCCTAATATTTTTAATATTGTCTAATATAATATATATGTATATAATCCTGACTTTGTCTCATTTCAATAAAAATTATATTAGTGAATAATGAGCCTTTCCCTTTGGGGGATTTTATGGAATTCAGATGATTTTGTAAGATATTTTGATATTGTTGATTATATAGATTAATGGAACTTGGAACTATAATTCCATTAGAGGCCTAGGGCTTAAGGTACATTCACTCCTGATTTTTAAATGCATCACAATTTTAGGTCCACTAAGCCTGGAGGTTGTGAAAGATGTTAGGAACTTTGCATTTTAATAAGTCTGATTATCTGGATTGATTGAAAAGAAAGATAATGTACCACACCCTTCTGCAAGGTGGCACAAGCAGAATTCATAATCTTGTCAAAATGGCTATGAAGTGACAAGAGATCTGATATATATCCAGTGTACATAAACAAGGATAAGAAAATTATAGAATCACTCTTGAAAATCCTATCTAGGGCAAACATTTCGACTGTGGCTTCTCAGGGCTGAAACACTTCCAGTGAACACAAAGTACTTGAACTCAGCTAACTGAACATTTCTTAATGCTTCCCATGAGCCAAGGACTCCACCAGGTACATGTGATACAATAAAAGATAAGATAGTGTATCTGTATAGTGGGCCCAGAGTCTTAGGATAAAATTTTGCATCAGAAGGTTTAGACAATTAGAGATCTGGACAAGTTGTGTCCATAAATGCTCTTTCCTCATTTTCATTGTCAAATCTCTTTAAACCTCATTTCTAGGATCACCTTTACCTACTTAAGCTACCTCCAGTAAATAGCATACTTCAAATATTTCCTCTGGACTCCAGTGTGCACTTGCAGAATTATGGAGCTGTGAACTACCTAGAGGAGACTGCCTAGAGGACAGCCTCTGTTTCTTATTTATCATTTGTTCCTGGCATCAGGCCTAGCACAAAGTGTAGAATTGTAAAATGAATACATGAGTGGATACATGGATGAATAAAAGAGTGAATAAATGAATGAATGAAGGGTACTTTGTTAACATATATTTGCTTTTTAGTATAAAATATTTTAAATAGTTGGAGGATAAAAATGTTCTCCCACTCCTCAGACTAAAAAATGTAAATATTTTCCACACTGCCTTTAGATGTTTTTTAAAAGAGAAATAAATTATTACAGATGGAATGTCTGTACTAACTTTTCACCTCATTTCTCCTTCTCCATCCTCAAAGGCAAAAATCTTCTTGAAGTTGATGTTTAATCTTCTCTTCCATGTTTTTTATTTCAAGTTTGAATGTATTGTTCCATAAATAGACTATAATGTTATTTTTATTTTATTAAACATAAATGTTAATATACCTTATAAATTTTATTGCAACTTATTTTATTCTACAGTGTTTTCAAAATGTATGCTAATGAATAAATACTATTCTAAGTGCTATGTGGACTGGAAAAGGTCAGTTTTCATTCCAATTCCAAAGAAAGGCAATGCCAAAGAATGCTTCAACTACCACACAATTGCACTCATCTCACATGCTAGTAAAGTAATGCTCAAAATCCTCCAAGCCAGGCTTCAGCAATACATGAACCGTGAACAGGACTGTGAAGAAGGCTGAGCGCCGAAGAATTGATGCTTTTGAACTGTGGTGTTGGAGAAGACACTTGAGAGTCCCTTGGACTGCAAGGAGATCCAACCAGTCCATTCTGAAGGAGATCAGCCCTGGGATTTCTCTGGAAGGAATGATGCTAAAGCTGAAACTCCAGGACTTTGGCCACCTCATGCAAAGAGTTGAATCATTGGAAAAGACTCTGATGCCGGGAGGGATTGGGGGCAGGAGGAGAAGGGGACGACCGAGGATGAGATGGCTGGATGGCATCACGGACTCGAAGGATGTGAGTCTGAGTGAACTCCGAGAGATGGTGAACAGGGAGGCCTGACGTGCTGCGATTCCTGGGGTCGCAAAGAGTCGGACATGACTGAGGACTGAACTGAACTCCTATGTAATTTATGAATAAAATACAAGGTATTAATTCTATTACTAATGGACATTTTAGAAGAATTCAATCTGTTGCTATGATTAAAGATGCTGATTAGTCTTTTTATGTTTCCTTGTGCAGAGTTCCAGAATGACTTTAGGAAACTATAGTTTCAGATTCATTCAATATATACTTCCTCAACTTTCCTATATTTCTACATTGTTCAACATATTATAAAAATTTTCATTCTCATAAGGAGGGTAAGAGTTTTCCTTTTAATTTAAATTATCATCACACCTAACTTCTATTCCATTCATCCATTTTAATCCTTGGGGAAATTTTACACTTTTTAAAAATCATTTTAGATTTATACCTCCTTAATATCATGTTAGTACATCTCTCCTTTCTTAAAAGTCTCTCAAAATTGTCTTTGCTATTCCTGTCCCATACTCTTCAATACTAATTTCAGTTTCAACTTACCAAGGTATGAGAAATTTTATGGTGAATTGTATTAGAATTAAGTTGAATTTCTTGATTAATCTGGGGACAATTGGTATCTTTATGATATTGACTTGGACTTCCCTGGTGGCTCAGAGGTTAAAGTGTCTGCCTGGAATGCAGGAGACCAGGGTTCGATCCCTGGGTCAGTAAGATCCCCTGGAGAAGGAAATGGCAATCCACTCCGGTATTCTTGCCTGGAGAATCCCATGGATGGAGGAGCCTGGTAGGCTGCAGTCCATGGGGTCGCAAAGAGTCGTACACAACGGAGCATCCTCACTTCCCTTCAAAATCCACTGACATGATTTATATAATATTTTGTAAATGTCTACAAAAACCTTGCAAATATTTGATACATTTGTAGATATCTTCATATTTCCTTAAATTGCAAATGGTATTTTTGATATTTTTTTTTTGTCTGCCTTAGCTACAGTTTTATTAGCTTCATAAAATTAACAGGGTAGCAGTTTCTGTTTTCTATTAACTAAAATAAAAGTTTAAATATCACAAAGATTTTCTTTTGGGAGCAACAGACTCATAAGAACTTATTCAGTTCATTAAGAGATTACTGAGTCAGCTTTTGTATTCTTAAGCAGTAACTATGATGTTCTTTTCCAAATTTGCTGGCATATTGAGTGCAGCACTTTCACAGCAACATCTTTTAGGATTTGATATACCTTATCTAGAATTCCATCACCTTCGCTAACTTCGTTCCTGTGATGCTTTCTAAGGCCCTTTTGACTTTGCATTCCAGGATGTCTGGCTCTACGTGAGTGATCACACCATCATGGCTATCTGGGTCATGAAGATCTTTTTTCTATAGTTCTTCTGTGTATTCTTGTCAACTCTTCTTAATATTTTCTACTTCTGTTAGGTCCATATCATTTTTGTCCTTTGTTGTGCCCATCTTTGCATGAAATGTTCCCTTAGCATCTCTAATTTTCTTGAAGAGATCTCTAGTCTTTCCCATTCTATCATTTTCCATCATGCAAAATGCCAGGCTGGATGAAGCACAAGCTGGAATCAAGATTGCTGGGAGAAATATCAATAACTTCAGATATGTAGATGACACCATCCTTATGGCAGAAAGTGAAGAAGAACTAAAGAGCTTCTTGATGAAAGTGAAAGAGGAGAGTGAAAAAGTTGGCTTAAACCTCAACATTCAGAAAACTAAGATGGTGGCATCTGGTCCCATCATTTCACAGCAAATAGATGGGGAAACAGTGGAAACAGTGACAGACTTTATTTTCTGGGGCTTTAAAATCACTGCAGATGGTGACTGCAGCCATCAAAGTAAAAGACGGTTGCTCCTTGGAAGAAAACCTGTGACCAACCTTGACAGCATATTAAAAAGGAGAGACATTACTCTGCCAACAAAGGTCCATCTAGTCAAAGCCATGTATTTTCCAGTAGTCATGAAATAGCAATCCACTCCAGTATTCTTGCCTGGAGATTCCCATGGACGCAGGAGCCTGGTAGGCTGCAGTCCATGGGGTCTCAAAGAGTCGGACATGACTGAGCGACTTCACTTCATGTATGGATGTGACTATAATGAAAGCTGAGTGCTGAAGAATTGATGCTTTAGAGCTGTGGTGTTGGAGAAGACTCTTGAGAATCCCTTGGGATGCAAGGAGATCCAATCAATCCATCCTAAAGGAAATCAGTCCTGAATATTCATTGGAAGGACTGATGCTGAAGCTGAAACTCCAATACTTTGGCTATCTTATGTGAAGAACTAACTCATTGGAGAAGACCCTGATGCTGGAAAAGATCGAAGGAAGGAGAAGGGGATGACAGAGAATGAGACTGTTAGATGGCATCACCAACTCAATGGACATGAGTTTGAGCAGGCTCCAGGAGTTGGTGATGGACAGGGAAGCCTGGCATGCTGCAGTCCATGGGGTCATAAAGAGTCAGACAGGACTGAGCAACTGAACTGAACTGATGATGTTCTTTATATTTTTATGAAAGCTAAGAAATTCAACTGAGGTTAAAATGTATTGCTTATGATTTTTAAATTCTCTTTTAAATATACTTACATTTTTATTTTTTTGATATTATTGACTTTTCTTATCTTATTCTTAGACCTGTCCAGTTTTTCTAGAAATAAATATTAGATTTTCTTGACTTTATTTTTTCATTTTATATTACTTTATTTAATATTTCTGTAACTAATTTGTTTCATTTATCAAGATTTGTCATTTCACCAGCTTCTTTACTTTTTCTCTTTGTCAGGGAAATTTACTACCCAACATTTTGCTTTTGAAAAAACCTTATAGCATGGGGTGCATATTCAACAGATAATGAGAGAAGGAAGGGATGGAAGAAGAAGCTCTTGTACCATAATTTAGTATGAATTCTTTGAAAAAGAACAGATCCTGTCTTTAAGATTTCTGACCAAGGAAAATTGAGCCATTCCCATGCACGGAAATCCACAGGATACATGCTGTAGCAAATGTACCCCTCCTCCACCATCTTAGGAAGCACAGCCTGGAGGCCCACAATTCCCACACCTGGAGGCACTGTTCTGCAAGCCGCTGCCCTTCTCAGAGGGCATTTGCTTCTTTCTTTCAAAGCCAGCCTGGATATCAGGAAATTGACTTTTCACCTCATCCTTCTATGCTACTGAACTGTCCATCTTTTCCAAGGCTGGTCCAGAGAGCCTGGATGGCTGTCTCTGAAGTCATTTTCCATATGGTGTCATCTGCTTTTTCAAGGATCTTGGGAATATCTGCACTTTTTACTATAATTTAAAATCAGCATGGAGATTTAGGGGCCAGTTGACTTCTCCATAGCTTTCTTTTTTTTTTTTTTTTCTTGGCCACACTGTGGCATGTGGGCTCTTAGTTCTTGACCAGGGACCCAACCCACTGATCCTACATTGGAAGCACTGAGTCTTAACCTCTTCATAGTCAAGGAAGTTCCCACAGCCTTTTTTGAGCTTCAGGGCATCTCTGGAATGATGGCTAGCCTGCCTGTTAACCTAACCCAAGGCTTTCCAGGTGGCTCAGTGGTAAAGAATCTGCCTGCCAGTTCAGGAGACAGGTTTGATTCCTGGATCGGGAAGATCCCGTGGAGGAGGAAATGGCAAACTACGCCAGTATTCTTACCTGGAGAATTCCATGGACAAAGCAGCCTTGCGGGCTACAGTCCATGAGGTCTCAGAGTCTGACACGTCTGAGAGTGACTAACACACACACACTAGTTGGAAGGCAGGTTTTAGTTATTTTTCAGTGATTTTCCTTAAGTTTTGAAGATATAAATTGGCCTCAACTTTTGTAACAAATTTAAGGAAGTCTGTTTCTATCACACTATCAAATATGTGAGGCATTTGCATGTTTAAATACATATTTAACACACCCTCTTCTGCTATCATTATTGTGATAGAAAATTTTTCATCATAGCCATTAAAAATCCCTATTACTTTGATGTGTATCTAATAGTTGACTTTTCTAGCTTATCATCAACATCTGTGGTTGCTGGTTTCCCCCACAACTTACTTCTGCATTTATTTTTCTCATCAATGTATATTTACATTTTTTAAAAAGTTGTATACAGTTCACAGGGTTGCAACAAGTCAGGACACAACCGAGCAGCTGAGCACACAAGCAAGGGACAGTTGGGCCTAGGTAGGCAGGCTAGGGGCTCGCCGTGCCCAGAGGACAAAAGAACAAGATAAGCTCTGCTTGAAGGGCATCAAAACACAAGAACAGAAAACACCAGACCCTTCTGCCATGCTGCAGTTGCTGCAGAATTTCTGAACCCTCCCAGACAGCTTTGTTTGTCCCTTTTTGTCTCATATGAAGAAAGGTATTTACATTGTTCTTCTCCTCCCAGGTATAAAGAAAGTATACGTACCTCATCCAATCAGCAAATGACTTGCAAAATTTTTGTCCTGTTCCATTGTTTCCCGGCTATGAAAACAGGAAGATATCCCATGTTCGTGGTCGGCTCTTGCTTGCGCCTTCCGCTGTTCTAACAGCATCTCCCGCTCTAATAAACTCTATTCTCTTTCCTTCTGTCTCTTGTCCGGAAATTTTTTTTCTAGCCCCTGCACAGACCACGACAGGGCTGACTGGGTGGTTGGGAGGGCAGCGAGGCACAGTGCCGCGCCTGTGACAGGAAAGAGAATCCAAGGTCAGTGTAACCCTGAGACCACACGACACCTGCACCATCACGTGACCTTCGTGGATCTCGCGAGAATGTGCGAACTCAGGCATCCTCTCTGCGACACTTCAGTGAGGAACTTGGAGTGGTGAAGTGCCTTAGTCTTGGTATATAGGAAAATGTATTTATTTTCTTTTCACTCCTATTTGGCAGGTTACAGAATTCTAAGTTGAATTCTATCTTCAGCATTTTGCATATTATTCTGTGCTTCGTCATCGTCTTAGAAATTCTCTCACCTGATCTTTTTTTTTTTTTAATTCCTTCTCCTCGTCTATTACTCCTTGTGTTGGATAACAAACTCCACCATCTTGCAGGAAGCCACAGAAAATGAAAAAAAAGGAGGTATTGGAAAACAGATGAAGGTAGGCAAGGTGCTGAGGGCTCTGCAGTTCATCAATTTATAGTGTCGAGAGAGGGGAGCGGAGAGAGACAATTGCTTCACATTTGGGCATTTTCAGGCTGGTGGGGCCGAACGATGAGTCAAGTTTGTGAGCGGAAAATTCTGCCTGTAAAGGGTTAAAAGACCTGATTATGATTCAGGAGAGATAAAAGTGAACTCAGAAAAGGAGTGATTTTACAGATTTATGTACTTTACTTCTATTACCAAACCAAGCTCGGGTCCCTTTGCCTGTGGGCAATAATGCCAATCTACCAACACTCGGTTCTGGTGAAGGAAAGTGCAGTGTTTATCTGCTGGGTGCCAGACAAGCACGGGGTCTGGGTAGCTAGTGCTTAAAGGCTTTTCCCCCAAGGCTTTCAAGGAAAAGTTTTTAAAGACAGGGTAAGAGAGGGGTGTTGTGGGCTGTGTGATTGACTCATGGGCTTTTTTCTGGTGAATGATGAGGTAACCTGGAATCAACATCATCCATCTTCTGTTTCCAAGCCATCTGGAGTCCATGTGCTTGTGAGCAGCACAGAAATACCTGCAAAATAGCTCAGAGGATATGGCTCAGAATATTACCTATAGCCCTTGAGGAGGAACTAACTGTCCTTGACCTTTTTAATGGCTCAACTATTATTACTTTGTCTTGTTTGACTGTTTTCCTTTCTTTCTGCATTTTCTCAGTTCTCTGATTAAATTTAGTCCTTGAAACTCCTGGAACGTCTAGGAGGCTAAAGTTTCTCTACAGGTGGTGGGGAGTTGGGGCTCTCTTGCAGGAAGGTCCCATTGGGCCCTTCTTGGTTACACTTATAGCATCTTCTGGTTGACTCCACATTAAGAAAATCCAGTGCTGAGAAAATTTAAATTCCTTCAATTATCTGGAAACTTTAATTTTCATCTTTAGCCCTGGTTCAGCACTTTTCCCCCCATGGAGACCACTCACTGCAGGGATGACCTGATCATTCTCTATTGGCTGTCTTTGATCCCCACGCATTGGATCCAGTTGGAAACAGACATTTTGACTTATTTCCTCAGTCTTAATGCCACTTATCCCAATGTGAAATAGGTGTGACTAGATTGGGGGAAGACAGATGGTCATGTTCACCATAGTAAAAACTAGGATTTGATTATTAGGTAAATATATTCATATTTTTAAAAGCAAAAACATATAAAACTCAAAGTTTTTGTTTCTTATTTCTTCAGCTCTGGCTCTGATATATCCAGTATCGTAGTAATTCTTAAGTAATTCTAAGTAATTCTTAGAATATCTTGGTAATTCACTCACTGTCTGGTCCTATCAATCTCTCAGTTGATTCTCTCCTAGTAAGAAAGAGACAGGTTCACTCATATTCTTTTGCATTGGAAACTCCAGACCCTACCACCAAATAGTTAAAGCCCTCAGTTTACCAAGGATGTGGCCAAAACTTTGCTGTTACAGACTTACAGATTGTATTGTTATTCAGTCCCTAAGTCTGTCTGACTCTTCGAACTGCAGCATGCCAGGCTTCCCTGTCCTTCACCATCTCCCGGAGTTTGCTCAAACTCCTGTCCACTGAGTCAATAATACCATCCAACCATCTCATCCTCTGTCATCCCCTTATCCTCCTGCCTTCAATCTTTCCCAGCATCAGGGTCTTTTCCAGTGGGTTGGCTCTTCACATCAGGTGGCCAAAGTATTAGATTTCAACTTCAGCATCAGTCCTTTCAATGAATATTCAGGGTTGATTTCCTTTAGATTGACTGGTTTGTTCAGGTAGCCCTAAATAGTGTCCAACTGAGGCTTCTTCCTCCAGATTCTCTACTTGCCAGAGCCAAGAGAAACATATAGAGTTACACTGAAGTAGTTATTAATTTGTCTACCAGAATCATACCACATTTTATAATATGATTAATAAAAATGTAATTGAGTCCCTTTACATCTGTTTATAGATAAAACACACAAACTTACACTAGCCTGAGAGACTACAGTGACATGAAATCAATATATTTTACACCAAAGTTCTGATTAATGAATAACTATGAGAAAGAAAAATCATATCCGAAACACAACTCAAGCCATGGGATCAATTTGCACAGAAACTGAATTACAATGAATTTATGGAGAGAAAACAGTGAGATATACTTTTATTACAGTCATTAATGTAAAATAATTACACAGAATAAAAATGTACTCTTTTATACCATTGGCCTTACAGAAATTTAACTTTTTGATGCATCTGTAGTAAGAACACAGAAAAAACCATTGACTTCCATGTTTGCTTTGGGCCAGATGAAGGAATTCAGATTCTATCCATTAATGACTGTGACTTTGTAAATATCTAAACCTTTTCCAAATCTCATGTTTTTCTGTAAAACTAATATATAATGTGAAACTAATATATAATATATAGTTTCTGTAAAACTAATATATAATGTGAACTAATATATAATTTCTAAGGCTACTAGGGATATGCAAGAAACAGTATTTGTGAGGATGTTTCTACAAATATAGAAAAAGTACTTAATCATCTTACTCAATCTATCTATATCATTTTAAAATCAGTGCAATCTTTCCATTAACCACAGTCATCTCATATTTATTTCTTTCAGTTAGGCAGAACCCAACTCAAACTAACAAGTGTAAAATGTAAAAGACACAACTGAGTCAGTGTTCAAATGGTATCACCTAGACTCTTGAACTTTCTCTCAGCTCAGTTTTGCTCTGGGTTGCCTTCACTCTCAGATAGGCTCAGGCAAAGGAGACCATGCACAACTCCAGATTGATGTCGTCACAGCTGGTAACAGCAAAGATGTCCTTTCTCTCCTGCTCTCTAGGAGAGTCTGAGGCCTGAGCAGCTCTGCATGGGACAGATACTATCCCAGGAACAATCTAAAGGATGTGACTGGGGAAATGGCTTCTCTGGTCCGTGAAAGTCACAGTGCCACCCCTGTGGCAAAGGATGGGTGCCTCAGCTCTATCTAAACCATATGGAAACAAAGGCTGTGTTGCCACGGTAAGGGAAAAAGATGTTAACAGGAAAAAAATAGCATATTCATCACATTCTACCTTTCTCTTGCTGACTTCTTTCATTTGTACTAGTCCGTCAAACATAGCTTCTCAGAAGTTTGGAGTAATATAATTTTAAACTATTAAAAAAATAATTTCTGTATGCATTTGGCCAAATTGAACAGATAAAAGTGTTAAGTAAAAAGTCAGATTTGTGTATTCATTAATCTTAACTTTCTGTAAAGATTTAGGACAATGTTTCCTATCAGTCATGGTATCTTATTTTTATTTGCCTCTCACATGACTTTAAGTACTACAATCCTTCACACTTATTTTCAAAGTTTTTAAGTTTGCTAATTTTAAAAATATTTTATTGGCTCTAATAATTTATTCTTTTTGATGAATATTTATTGAGCATTTACTTTATGCTTATTACAGTCATCAGTATGGGCTCTCTTATATGTATAAATGATATATCTATTTATCTACATATATTCTTTAGTCCTCACAACATCCTAAATCATTATTATTCTTTTACATAGTTTTAAGTATCGTTTGCCTTTGTGTGTTTGTGTGTGCTCAGTCATGTCCAACTCTTTGCAAACCCAGGGACTCTGGCCCTCCCAGGCTCCTCTGTCCATGGGATTCTCCAGGCGAGAATACTGGAATGGGTTGCCACTTCCTTCTCCAGGGAATCCTCCCAACCCAGGGATCAACCCATGTCTTCTGTGTCTCCTGCACTGCAAGCAGATTCTTTAACACTGAGCCACTTGGGAGTTGTAGCTATTACTATATATATTTTATGTGTAATGATTAGGAAATTATTAAGAATTGTGTTGTATTAATTAAATAAATTTTACTTCGAAGTTTTAAATTTACTGAAAAGTTGCAGAGATACTAGTACATTGTTTTTTCGTTTCTCTCTCTCATTTTTTATATATATATATATGCACACACACACATATATATACACATCACATTACTCTGATTCTGGCTTAATAAATATTTTTATTCAAACATCAGGTTTATATCAAGACCAACCAGTTCTGCTGGACTTTCACTAGGTAAAGAATTTAGAACTGAGTTTGGACAATTGCCCTGTTTAATTTTCTCCTTTTAATATTATTGTGGTTATTACTATTAACTGTAATACTAGGATATATTCATATTTTCTCCTTAGAGAACAGATACAGGAAATAGGAAAAAAAAAAGCAATCATTACCAGAACATTAGCTTTGGTTTGTTATGGATGTCTTGAGCAAAAACCAACAATAAAGAGAATATCATTGGTTTTAGCTAAATGAAAGATGTTTATCAAAAAAAATCATCTGAGAATTTATAATGATGCTGTCATAAATTTGGAATGGACCCAAGATATCATTCAGTCCACCTCCCATAGTTTATATATGAGGAAACAGATTCAGATGTGTTCAGTGACTTTTAGAAAGGATGATGTGCCTATTAAGAAGCAGTATTGGAAATAAACCATGGCCTCTATTCTAAGTCCAGAGCTTTCTCACCTATTCCAAGATAAATGGTATATTGCTAACCACTTAGGCAGTTCTTCTGCACTAATTTTTTTGATAAGAATATGAATTTCATCTCTTTTAATATATTACTGAATATTATGAGACTCCGTCATAGTAAACAGTAGCATCATGATCTGATTTGCATCTGTTTTAATACTTAACATTGCTAGTTTTGAATTCTGCCTCTGCTATTACCAGTGATGTGGTAATCATCAAATTAACAAAGTCTTAATTTTCCAAGATACATATAGCAACAATCTAAGTTTACTCTGAGGATCAGCCTAGGTCTTGGCTTGAAGAACTTGCTTTGGAGCCTGGCATATAATAGGTCATCAATTAGTATTGCCTCCTTTCTTCACCACTCCTGTGGAGAGGGACTCTTTTTCCAGGAGATAAGATGGTTTAGAAAAAAGCCTGGATGTGGCAGGCTTTTAGTAGTTATACTGGGTACCCAGTAAAACTGGGTACTAATCCAAGTCTTCCCTTTTGTATGTGCAACTAATGTCTCTGACATATGGGTTCTTCCTCAGTTAAGCAGGGATAGTATCTGTCTCATGTGATGTGATGAAGATCGGATGTCTGGAATACAGTAAGCAGTCAGCAATTGTTCTATAAGTTCTTTCATTTCCTATATTAGCTACCATTTGGCACTAATATGAGATTCACTGATTTTTTTTTGTAGTTTTTAAAATGAGTTAAAAATTTATTGTAAAACATTTTAAAATTATCAACCTTGTTGATAATTTGCTCCAGAGAGTAAAGTGTCTATTGCTCTTTATAGACCTGTTTCCAAGGAAAAATGATAATTAAAAATTCCTAATAAGAATATTCCTGGAAAAAATGCTTTATAAGCCATCTGGAAGAAAAGTTATGTCCAACTAGATAGCATTTTCAAAAGCAGAGACATTACTTTGGCAACTAAGGTCCGTCTAGTCAAGGCTATGGTTTTTCCTGTGGTCATGTATGGATGTGAGAGTTGGACTGTAAAGAAGGCTGATCGCCGAAGAATTGATGCTTTTGAACTGTGGTGTTGGAGAAGACTCTTGAGAGTCCCTTGGACTGCAAGGAGATCCAACCAATCCATTCTGAAGGAGATCAACCCTGGGATTTCTTTGGAAGGAATGATGCTAAAGCTGAAACTCCAGTACTTTGGCCACCTCATGCGAAGAGTTGACTCATTGGAAAAGACTCTGATGCCGGGAGGGATTGGGGACAGGAGAAGAAGGGGACGACAGAGGATGAGAGGGCTGGATGGCATCACGGACTCGATGGACGTGAGTCTGAGTGAACTCTGGCAGTTGGTGATGGACAGGGAGGCCTGACGTGCTGCGATTCATGAGGTCGCAAAGAGTCGGACGCGACTGAGCGACTGAACTGAACTGAACTGAACTGAAGCCGTCTGGATAATGTCTTAGAATATAGCAGCAATAACCTATATTCCCATTTATATATAATATAGGTAATATATAGAGTAGAAGGAGAAAGATAATAATAGATAAATCTATTTTAGGTGCTTTATATATTATCTTAAATCTTCAAAATAACACTCTGCATTAGTAAATTCACCGATAGGGAAGCAAGGTTTCTAGAGAGTTAAATTATAAAATGCCCAGCCTGACACATTTAGTAAGGTATTGATTCTAGATTTGAATCCAGATATGGTTTCTACTGAAGACCTTTTTCTTTCCAGAAAGTTTACTGTTCTTAACTTCCAGTATTTGAAACATTCTATCTGCCTGTGATGAAGATAAGATGTAATAAACAATTAAAACAGAAAAATATAGGAAAATTGAAAACACAAAAAGAACAATACAAAAGCTGGAAATTACTTTCCAAATTACTGGCTTCCTATTCAAAAGACAATAATAGGCACAAATACCTGCACCCGTAGTTGACTATTTTGGTTGGCTCCAGTAGAAATTAAAATAGACCATATGCAACCTCTCATTTCCTGGACACCAGTCTTATAATTAATGATCCCACTCTTTCTACTAGAACTAATTAAATTTTGTTAGAAATTGAAACTGAAAATAGTAACTTGAGAATAATATGCTTATACTGTGGTAGAATTTATAAACATCACATCAATGGTTATACTCTGTGTAACTTTTATAATGCATAATTCATCAGGTCAGTGGTTACATTCTGCATAATTTTAATGCATAACCTAAAAATTGGGGATATTTTCTGCAAGCAGAAGTTTTGAATAGAATATCAATTTCCCTTCACAGTTTATGACAAGATAAAACCTACTTTTGCATCCTCTATATCTGGGACACTGCTCTCTTCTAGCCTCTATGCACTTTCCTCCTGTGCAATTTGGAATCGTGGTACTTGGACAGCAGTGTGGAGGTTGACACCTCAAATTGGATGCCAGGTTCACCTCTTACTTACTACACAGATTTCAGAAAAATACTCACATCCTAGTTTTCAGATTTTCCCCCATTTGTAAAACGAAAATATTCTTTCAGCTCCATTTTCAGATTTGTTGGAAAATCCAAATGACAAAACATTTGAATACATGGTTTGCTTGCAAATTGTAAATGGCAAATGGAAAGACCCTGGTATTCAGAATGTACAAGTGTGTGTGTGTGTGTGTGTGTGTGTGTGTGTGTGTGTATACCAAACTTTACCATTGCAACAAATCCTTACAACCTGCTCTTTCGCTTAAAATCTTCCTTTTTCTAAAAGGCTTTGCATTGCTTTTCTTTCAGTGGTAAACATTCTCCTTTCTAGAGTTTCTGCCTTCCTCTCTCCCCCTTCCTCCCTTCCCTCTTTTGCTACCTACATAGATAACCTTCCATATAACTGTGTCTTTCCTAGCCATAATCATAAAAATACCAACAATATTGAAGGTAAAGGTAATACCTTTTGTTGTTGTTTAGTCACTAAGTTGTATCCAACTTTTTTGCAACCCCATGAACTGTAGAGGAGTCTGCCAGACTCCTCTGTTCATGGGATTTCCCAGTTGAGAAGAGTGGAGTAGGTTGCCATTTCCTTATATAGGAGATCTCCCTGACCCAGGCATCAAACCTGAGTCCCCTGCATTGGCACGTAGTCTCTTTACCACTGAGTTAAGACCTTTGCATGCTTACTTGGTCAACTGCTAAGTCATGTCCAACTCTTTCCAACCCTACAAACTGTGGCCCATCAGGCTCCTCTGTCCATGGGATTCTGTAGGCAAGAATACTGGAGTGGGTTGCCATTTCCTACTCCAGAAGATCTTCTAGTTTTTACTAAATACTTACTATGTGTCAGGCATTGTTCATAGCACTTTGCATGCTTTATCTCAATATTCAGAACATCCTTATGAAGAAAATAACTACCATATTCAACATGAGACTTCCCCTGCATCCATCCCATACACTACTTGTGGATTTTTCTCAAAATAAATTTCTCTCTCCTCTCTCTCTCCCTCTCTCCCTCCTTTCTTTTCTCTCTCCTTCACTCTCTGCCTTTTCTCTTTCCTTCACTTTCTGCCTATTCTCTCCATCTCATCTCCTATTGCTCCAACATCAAATCCACCACATCTAAGCATTACTTCACACGCTCCCGTAAAAGTACCACTGATTATAGTGGATCTGCGGCTCTAAAATTCACTTCATTCCTAATTTCTACTGATTATAAGCTGAAATCAACAGTTTTCTTTAGAAGGATCATCATTCATGCAGGTGCGGTGTCACTTCCTGAAAGACCCCTCTTAAGATCAGTTCTCTCAGGGCAAAAAAAAAAAAAAAAATACCAAGACACTGCTAAATTGTTTGACATAAATTCCTTGTGACATTTTAATGTCTTTTCTAAAGGTAAGAGAATGGAAGTTGAAGCAGAAAGACCTGAATTCCAAAACTACAGAATCATTCTGACCTCATCACCACTCTGAAACAGTAACTGTTATGTACACATCTTTTTATTATTTATTGTTTTCTCACATAAGCTCACTTCCCAGGTGGCTCAGTGGTAAAGAATCCGCCTGTTAATTCAGGAGATGCAGGAGACATAGGTTTGATCCCTGATCTCCCAGTCAGATAACCTGGAATAGGAGGAAATGACAACCCACTCCAGTGTTCTGGCCTGGGAGATTCATGGACAGAGGAACCCAGTGGGCTACGGGGCATGGGGTTGTGGAAGAGTTGGACACAACTGAGCGACTGAGCACAAAGGCGCACAAACACGAACCCTCATCTTATTCTGACTTAGCCAGTTTGTAAATTCAAATGAGTCACTTTCTCCCCATATCCTGAGGACTGGGAATGCTAAGGGAAAATATGATCCTACTTGTGATGTTGAGCTAATACAGTGTTTGGTGATTTGTTTTCTTTGCTTTGTGTGTTTCTTTTTGTATGTAAAGTCCTGGGTACTTCACACACAGCTCAATATCAAAAAGCTCATTTTCACTAAAGTTCTTTAGTCAGGGTTACTGAGGTTTAGTCCTTTGCCCAAAGGTCAACGGCACAGTCAGAAATATTGCACAGGCCTGTTGGCTTTCAAGGCCAACATGCTCTCTGCTCTATTTGGTTGCTTCACTTTCTTCTGAAAAGGAAAGTGATGTTTATACATTTAAAGTCATGTTCTTATCATTCATAGACAACTCCTTGATTTTTTGGGGCAATTTTGGGCATAGTTTTTAGGACAGTAGTTCCCTGTCATTTAGGATATCAAAAATATAATGTATTGAATTATATCTTGGCTGTACCAAAGATAATATAACTTTAAAAACTTTTTCTAAGTTATAATCAGGCAAGAATCTTAGCCTCTGAGAAAATCTTATTCAATAATAACAGTCAAAGTGGTAATAAAATATGTAATTTCACCATCTTAGATATGAAAGACATTAATGGGACTTTTCTATCGATCCAAGTCTTTTCTCAAAATTTGGGTGCTGTGAAAACATCCCTTAAATCAATTGAGCCATTTATTTCCTGGTGTTCTCATCTTTCTCTTACACTTGATGATTCTGCCTCTCTTGAATAACTGCAGATTGCAAATCATTTTAGTGTTTATTCCTCCAATTGACTTTCCTCTCAGATGTGAATAATTCATCTACACTTCTTTCCGTCAGTCTCCAGTACCAAATCCTATTGTATGAAATGCTAATGTAATCTTGATAATTTTTGTGAGAAAAAGTAGAGAAGAAAAGTAAATTCGTCTTTGAAAAATATATAGCCTTCATTGAATTTTATATGAAAAGAGAAAAGAAATTAGTTGAAAAGACAACAGATTTGTGTTTATTAAACACTACATATTAAACTTTGGTGGCACAGTATTTGGTATTTATGTTACCGGCTAAAATGTAAATAACAATTAGTTTTATGTTGCAGGCAAAAATGGTATCTTTCCAATGATTATATCATGAAATAAAATAGTTTTGAGTTAGAAGACAGTCAAAGATGTAAGGATAATAATAAAATGTGTCTTGGCTTAATAAAAGTTGACAGATAATGGATTTGTTATTAGTTTTTCTTATGAAATAGGTCCCCAAATTCTGTTGTTTCTGCATATTTTGAGGGAATACTTTATATAAAATATATTTTATATATTTTGTAAGCCTCAACATTTTGGTACTGCCAAAATGAAAGAATACCAGAATTAGAAGACAAGAATACGGAAGATGATGTATTTCTAAATGGTTGCATGTCATGATTTACAAAGATGGCATGATCTTCTTCTGAAAGACTAATGTATTCTTTCTTTACACCTGATGAAGCTGTGGCATATAGGGGGTAATAGTGTTACTGGAGATCAGCAATACCAGTAAAGAGGCCTGTTTTGACCACTCCAAATAAGAAAAAAATAAATACATGGAACAGAATCTAGAATGATAAATTTGATTAGGAACTGAGTGAATAATTAAAATGAGCTTTTACTGGTTAATTAACCTCCTCTACAATGAGCTTTCTAGTGATTTAGCTTAGAAGTTTGTCCATGGACCACTTTCCTTCATCTAAACTTTGTATCTGTGACTTGGTAAGGACACCAAAGAAATATATGCCAGACCACGTATTTACTATGAAGAGGGACAAAGCAAGTGTGTGTAGGATCAGTATACTGAGAAGAGCTAATTTGTATTGAGCACTGTGCTTTGGGTTGTATATCATCTCTCCTAATCTTCACAACAGCCCTACAAATATTGTCATTACTAACTTTAATTATACCTAAGGAAACAAGATAGCATCATGCAATCAGTGGGCATGAATTTGAGCAAATTCCAGGACACAGTGGAGGACAGAGGAGACTGGTGTGCTGCAGCCCCTGAGGTCTCAAAGGGTCAGACATGAGTTAGTGACTACACAACAACAAGGAAACAAGCAGCATCTAATGCGGATGGGCTAAAATCAAATCATGAGCCTATATTCCTCACTGTGTACTATGTACACCTGACCTCAGGATTCCCTATGTTTTTCGCATTACCATAAAGTTTTAAACATTTAGAAAGACTATATTTTGAATCCAGAAAGTTTCAATTGGTAAAAATAGAATAACTTTCAGATATGTCTAAAACTACTCTTTTTATCTAAAATTATCTTCCTTTCTATGAGCTACCTTTGAAATCCCTACTCATCTTCCTAGACCTAGCTCAAAAGTCACCTCCTCTGTGAAGACCTCTCTGAAAACCTGGATGTCATAGATGACCATCTTTTTCTTGTTTGCCATAATGACTAGGCCATTCATAATATTCTTTATGTCTGATTATTATAATAAATTTAATATTGATAATTATAATAAATTTTAAATTTCACTATAAGTATTATAATGATTTTAAAGTATTTAATTATAAGCTTCTTGTTCTAATGGACTATAGGCCCCTTGAAGGAAAGTACCAAGTCTGAATGGACTATAGGCCCCTTGAAGGAAAGTACCATGTCTGATTTATCTTTTAATTTCCACAAAATATAAAATATGATGGACATTCAACAAATATTGAGTAAAAATATAAAGCACATAAAGAGCTAAAATGATTAATTTACATTAATCTATGTAGCTTGAATATCTCAATGTGTCTAAACTTACTATAAGGAAGTATCTCCAGAGAAGGCGATTTCAAAGAATTATATATAATGAATACTCATATCCATAACTTTAAAATATTTTCAAAGGCCTCAATAGTGTCCTCCATCTATAACCTACTTCCAAATCATCAATTTGTCACAACCCTCATAGTCCCCATGATGTTAATGGAAATACCACCTCTGCCTAAAATGACTCACACTATTCTTTTTTCCATTCATACTTGCAAGACCCAGGTCACACTTTACCTTCTCCAAGCAGTATTTGTAAATACAATTCTAGTCTTCCAGCCCTTCTTTTTGTGGGGAGGTGGTGCACGGAGCAGTTAGATTCAGTTTTTATAGGTGTATTCTGAGAGTGACCGCTGCACATCGTCTGGAGATCTGGTAGCTGTGAGTGGCTGAGTTCAGTGTAACTCGTATCCCTGGAAGAAGTGAGGGAGCCCCAGGTTCTAGCTATTGCTTGCCTAGGAAACCACGAGGCTGTGGTACTTGGTGTTGATTTTGAACAATCGAACTGTTGACTATGGTATCTAAGTGATTATGGCACATATAAATCAATGTTTAAATTTGATTCTAAAGGGATGAGTACTGGGTACATTCTTTGCAGAAAGTAATACACACTGGATAAGTTCTTAGTGTTTCCTTCTTATCTTCTGTGTTTCAGTTCATACTCCAAAGGATATGCTACCAATTCCAAGAGTGAGCTGTTGTTGTTCATGGCTCATGCTATTTCTTCTATCTTGATTGACTTTCCTTATCTTTTCTTCTTCAATTTGAAGACTCCATCTTTAAGACTTAGCTCAAATCTCAACATCTTGATGAAGTCTTTACTCCCTCCTCTGAGCCCCACCGTGCCTGGGACTAGAAACTTCCTTGCTGCTCCTGCTGCTGCTAAGTCGCTTCAGTCGTGTCCGACTTTGTGCGACCCATAGGCGGCAGCCCACCAGGCTCCCCCGTCCCTGAGATTCTCCAGGCAGGAACACTGGAGTGGGTTGCCATTTCCTTCTCCAATGCATGAAAGTGAAAGTGAAGTTGCTGAGTCGTGTCCGACTCTTTGCGATCCCATGGACTGCAGCCCACCAGGCTCGCGTCCATGGGATTTTCTAGGCAAGAGCAGTGGAGTGGGGTGCCATTGCCTTCTCTGAGAAACTTCCTTACAGTGTCACTATAAGGACTGTGTTTTATTTCCTTCCCTGTTAGCTTTGGAGAATGAGACAGTTCTCCTAGATTTCAAAAAATCCCTAGCTCCTATCTCACTGTTTGAATTTCAGTCGTTTTTATTGTGATTGTTAACAACAATAACAAAAACCTAACTCATATGTAAAAAGAATAGAAAAGTAGAATTGTTTCTTTTTTATTAATTTATTTATTTTAATTGGAGGCTGATTACAATATTGTAGTGGTTTTCAACGTACATTGACATGAATGTTTCTTTATGGACAATTATAAAAGCAGATAATTTGGATCTTTTAGTATTTTTATTATTATTTTGTAATTTTAATGTTACCAAAATATTTTAGATATTGAAATACAATGTTACAGGGCAAAACTTTATGTTTTAAAATAATAAATTCATAGCAGGAGGTTTTATGAATGCTTTATTCTGGGTATGGAGCAGAGACTGTCCAAATCAGTATATCTTGGCATGCATCTCATAAAAGGCTTACTTCAAAAGCTTAATGCACATACTAGGGTGACTTTGCCCAGTCATTTTTATTGCAACCTGCTGATAATTAAATAGAAACGCTTACATGTGCCCAAGCCTAGAGATAGAGGTAATTAGTATGCGCAGTCAAGACAGATTAAGATGAGATTCAGTCTTAGGGAAATAGGTTTGTCTCAGTGCAGCCAGCTAAGCTACGAGCACCAGTCTTCAGCATGATGGAATGGATCCTGAAAGGTGACAAGCAGGCTGTGCTCTTTTCATGTCTCTGAGCCTTAAGAAAGGATCCCCAGCCTGCAAAGCATTTTGAGATATCGGAGTCAGACTTTTCTAAACACAAAGCTTGAACAACAGCTTTGAATGAAGATGCATGTTTCTCTTTTGTCGGTTTAATAAATAGTGTTTGAGTTGCCATGTTAATCACTTACAAGCTAGACATTAAAATCAAGCCCCAATGGTAAAAGATGAAAACCCTGGGTGAGGTGAGGAAAGAGAAAATGAAGAGACACAGAAGGGGCTAGGGAGAAAAGCAGATAAAATTAATGTAGTTTATTTAACATATAGGTTTCCCTTGTGGCTCAGGCGGTAAAGCGTCTACCTACAATGCGGGAGACCCGGGTTCGATCCCTGGTTCAGGAAGTTCCCCTGGAGAAGGAAATGGCGACCCACTCCAGTATTCTTGCCTGGAAAATCCCATAGATGGAGGAGTCCGGTAGGCTACAGTCCATGGGGTTGCAAAGAGTCCGACATGACTGAGCCACTTCACTTCACTTCACTTCATTTAACATATAGGTAACTGGTTTCAGAAAACTGTTTGGGACTGTGGTAAGAGCAGTGGTTTAAATCTGTCACTTGGTCACTATATGGCCTTAAGTGAATGACAGCTATGTTAACTTCCAATGCATGATTAAATTGATAATAGCATCTCTTTGGAGGATTAAATAAAATAGTATATGCAAAGTGCTTAGCAAACAGACACTTCAGTAAATATCAGATTTTTTTAAATCACTATTTTCATGAAAATCTGATCCTGTTACTCACTTGCTAAAATCCCTTCTCTTTGGTTTCCTACTGTGATCAAAAACAAATCCAACTTTTACATGACACTCAGGTTTCCTCACTCTCCATCTCTCTGTGATCTCTCTAGCTTCACACTATGTCTCTTTTTTCTTAGCCCACAGTGTTTCACTCTGACCCACCTTCAGTCCTTCCAAACAGGTAAATTTCAGAAGACTGTTTTTCTTATCTGACAAGGACATTCTTCTGCCAGCAAATTTCATATATACCCCACCTCTCTTAGTCCTTTGTTCTTTTACTAAATGTTACCTCCCCACAGGGGCTTCCCTGGTGGCTCAGTGGTAAGGAATCCACCTGCGAACACAGGAGATGTGGGTTCAGTCCCTGTTGGGAAGATCCCTTGAAGAAAGAAATGGCAACCCACTCCAGTATTCTTGCCTGGGAAATCCTATGGACAGGGGAGCCTGGAAGGCTACAGTCCATGGGGTTGCAAAGAGTCAGACGCTACTTAGCAACTAAACAGCATCAACAACCTCCACAGAAAACTTTGCTTGGTCACCCTATTTATGTGAGATCTGCCCTCTTAAATACACAAGCATTTCTAATTCTCTATGATTGCACTGTGATTCTTTAGTTGTTTACTTTCAAAATTTTAATTATATTTGTTCATTTACTTTTATATTATCTGCCTCCCTAGCTACACTTTAATCACCTTGGAAATAAAGACCAGGCATGTTTGCTTTAGGTGCCTGAAAAATGTTTGTTACAGGAGGTCAGGGAGAGGTAGAAAGAGTAGTAATATATTTTTAAGTGCTCAGTGGAGAAGCAGATCATTTTTAGGTAGCAATTTAGTCACAGGAATACTATAAACTATAGTTAAAGAACAAATAAAAAAAAAAACACTTAGGATAATTTTCTCTTACTACAAAGCAGTAAAAGATGAAGAACTCTATGACACATATAAAGAGACAAGACAGTGACAAATAATGGACACTCAACAGCAACAAGGCAAGGAAAATATCTTTATATAACTTTGATGAGACTTTCACAAATTTTATAGTAAAAACAGAAACTTTTAGCTGAACTCTACTCCATGCTATTTTCAGATTGTGACTATTTGAAAATGAGTAGTTCATTTGAATGAACATGTTACTATTTTAGGCAAGATCTCAGTTGCCACTTAACGCACTTTTGGTGGGATTACAAAGGTTACAGTCATTTCAAAAACTGTCATTTATAGATAGCTACAAATTTCACATGCCATTAAGCCTAATAATGCTACCACTGGGCTCTGTAGATAATAATACAGAATACAAAAAAAGATTTTTGCACAAAGACGTCAATGTTATTTATACATCAATGAAACAGAATAATCATCCTAAATATATTCACATGATAACTCTCATGTAGTATATAATATTCTGTTTTCAGAAAGCTTGTAATGTTATGGGAAAACGCATACATCATATTTTTTGTGCAAACAGATGAATTTAAATATTTTAAATGGTAATTTCTATCCACCATTTAGAATCTAAACAAAATTTTGAAAATCAGTGTATATTACTATATCAGATAAGGTTCAGCCACATAAAGGGAACCAGTAATATATTTATCTCTATATGGCATAAGTCAATTATATTAAATGTGTTTAAAGTCCTACAGAAATACCACTTTGTGGACAAAGATCCATATAGTCAAAGCTGCAGCTGGTCTTTCCAGTGGTCCTGGACAGAGAGTTGGACCGTAAAGAAGGCTGAGTGCCAAAGGATTTATGCTTTCAAATTGTGGTGCTAGAGAAGACTCTTAAGAGTCCCTTGGACTGCAAGGAGATCAAACCAGTCAATCCTAAAGGAAATCAATGCTGAATATTCATTGGAAGGACTGAAGTTGAAGCTCCAATACTTTGGCCACCTGATGCAAGGAGACAACTTACTGGAAAAGACTCTGATGCTGGGGAAGACTGAAGGTGAAAGAAGAATGGGATGGCAGAGGATGAGATGGGTGGATGGCATCACTGACTCAATGGACATGAGTTTGAGCAAACTCTGAGAGATAGTGGAAGGCAGGGGAGCCTGGCATGCTGCAGTCTATGGGATCACAGAGTTGCACCTGACTTAGTGACTAAATAAGGATAACAACAACCAAAAGCCTGACGTCCTTAGGATAGTTATTAGGAAGGGAAGATCATGAGCAGCCTGTAATTCCATGGGCATGAGCTGAAGCTTGTTATCCATAGGTGGGCAAGTAGGAATGAAAATCCAGGAAGGAAAAAGAAAGTGATGCAGATCCAGTTGTTTGATGTCCGTCAGCTCAGGGAAAGCCTATCCCAACTTTTATAAGTTCTAACTAGATCAGACTCATCGAAGCAGTCTCCTTTTTGATTAATTTAAACTGTATTGATTACGGGCTTTAATTATACCTGCAGATGCCTTCACAGCAGTATATGAATTACTGTTTGTATTGAATAAGTGGAGAATATATGTGGAGAATATAAACAGCTGCTGTCTTCCTTCCATCTCCTAGCTCTCTGGAAGAATATCCCTGTAGGAAGCTCTAAGTGAAAACATGCTAGAAAAGCAGTTTGGGGGACTGTAGTTTAGAACAACCAAGTTGACACATCACAAAGCCATCACATTCCTTTTATAAACAGAGAAAAAAACTGATTATAATCTTAATGCTTTTATTAATAATAGGAAAAAAAGAACATACCATTGATTGCAACCTACTATGTACCAGTTACTTGGTATATTATGTCATTTAATATT
Source organism: Cephalophus harveyi (assembly GCA_006410635.1). Lineage (NCBI taxonomy): Eukaryota > Metazoa > Chordata > Mammalia > Artiodactyla > Bovidae > Cephalophus > Cephalophus harveyi. The sequence goes on from SJYT01078120.1 coordinate 667,433, forward strand.
ATCAAATATTTATAATTACTTTGTTTCACTTATCAACTGAAATGAGAGTTATGCAAAAGAACTTAAATTTGTCTTGTGTATTCCCAATGCCTGGAAGAGGTTCTGGAACTTGATCATTACTTTCTGAATAAATAAAGAAGCAGACCAACCAATAAAGAAGTTTAATGTGTCTACAACAAGATTATAAAATAATTATCCTCATTTTAGAAATAATAAAATAAAAATTTAAATAACCTGTCCTAGACATGAAACAGATAAACGGTAGAAACAGGTTGCAGATCCCTAAAACTTTTAGTTCCAAAGTCTGAATTTTTTGTATACTACTACCATACCCACTAAATGTACTTATTTATTCTTATATAAAGGCCCTTTATGAACTGTAAGATGTTATCCTAATTAAGGAATCATCACCACTCATTTTATTATTTAATATAAGAAGGAGAGGAGAAGAGAGAGAGGAAAACATGAGGAGGTACACTTGCATCCATGGAAAAGGGGATGTGAAAACAGAGATCCTGGGCCGTGACAAGTGAGGTCAGTGGAAGGCCATTTGGTCTGGAAAGGGCCCCTGTGGAGGGAGCCAGGCTCTAAGACAGACAAGATCAATATGAAAATCAAAAGCATTATCTTTGTTTACATCCCAGGTACTGGAGTATGAAAGTCTCCACCAAGTAAGGGAGCGGGGCTATAAGTGATGAATGTCCCACTTAAATGACACTTTGCAAAGCCTTCATCATGTACTGGCAGGAAAGTCACAAGAGAATAAATGACTTTCTTTTAAGTTCCAAGAGCAGGACAGAGGAGACAGACAGTGTGAATGTCACAGTCCCCATTCAATTGATTTCTTAGCTGCTCATACTAAAGAGCAATGTCCCAAGGGAAGAGAAACAAACACACAGACCCAACCAAATCTGAGTTGTTTGTAATGAAACCCAACAAATTTATTTTATTTATTTTTCAAGAAAACTTTCTACAGAAATATAACACAATGCCAAGAAAAGAAAACCAAAGGAAAATTAATCATTATTTATTTCATCACGCCTACAATTTTTTTCAAGTTGTCCATTTTAACTTATGAGTTTCAGGTTTAAATTTACACACTGCCAAATACTTGCAAATCATATAGTTATGCTTCACATTAATAAAACCAAATATTAAAAGGGAAATTAATAAACCACAAAAGAGAATGAAAAATTGTTTGGAATTTTCAAGTATTACTCACTTGCTCATCCCCTGGCCTCTGTAAAAATGTGTTTTCATTATGCATACAAGGATTCATTTACTGACTATAAAACTGAGAGAAATGTATGGGGTGGAGGATCCTATTAACAGTAACATTTCAACTAAACTATAAAAAGTAACTGGTGATTTTTTCAACAATCTGAAATGAAGGTAGTTACATCATAGATCTAAAGGAAACTAGAATCCAAATTTTTTTTTTTAAAAAGGAAAAGAAACCTTAACAGGAACACATCTATACTATAAAATGAGCAATCCCTATCTCATGAAAATCAGCCATTGGTTTACAAAGAGGATGAGTCCCTTGGTAGGAAGTCAGTGAAGTCACCCACAAAAGCTAGGAAAGGCCAGTTGCATAAAATAGGATATTTTCCCTGGAGTATATTCCTCCATTCATTCTTTCATCTCTTCAAATATTTTGATATTTATTGAGCATCTATTCTGAGCCAAAGACTGTCCTAGGAGTTGGAGATTCATTGGTCAGAAGATTAAAGTTTCTGATTTCAAATAGTTGATAGATTGGAGAAGCCATGTGAACAAGGATTCTCAATTCCATACCAAATAACTGGTATAAAATACGTGATAACATGGTACGGTAGATTCAGTGGAGAAACACCTCGATTCTATCAAGACTTTATATGTTTTTCAGAGGAGTCAATGACAAAGGTGAGGCTTGAGCAAAAAAAGCAGAAGTGAACAGGATGGAGAGAGCACAGTGGAGGTGGCCAAGAGGGAACAACAAACGCAGAAACAGAGACAGGGAAGACCATGGTTCACGTGTGAGCATGCTCAGTGGTGTCCGACTCTTTGCGACCCCATGGACTTGGCCCACCTGGCTTCTCTGTCCATGGGCTTTCTCCAGGCAAGAATACTGGAGGGGGTTGCAATTTCCTCCTCAAGGGTATCTTCCTAATCCGGGGATCAAACCTGTGTCTGTCTCCTGTGTCTCCTGAATTGGCAGGAGGATTCTGCACCACTGAGGCACCTGGGAAGCCCATGGCTCAGTTTAGGAATGTGAAAATAGTTTACTGTGATTAGAGCATAGCAATGAAGAAATTGGTTTTAGGTGATCCTGAAGAGAGATGCAGGGAGTAGATCATGAAGAAATTGGTAATTCAAGATAAGACATTTCATTTGTTGTCCCAAGAGCAAAGGGGATGTCATTGTATTTTAACCAGGGGAATTAAGTCTCTCAAATCTAGAGGGATGCCATGGTTTCACAGTTTCAGACTATCAGCTCAGATGTTATCAAGGTATGGGAGGGGCGGGTGAGACGCCCTACTAAATAGACTCATTCCTCTCCCTAACCCTGGGGCTCTCCTCTGAGCACCTGCATAAATGAACTCTGATTTACCATTTGAGGAAGCCCACTGGAGCAACAGCCAAAAAGCCTCTGGAAAATACTCTCATTAAGATTAAACTAATACAGATCTATTACCAATCTAGCAAAACAAAATTATAGCCATAGATCTGTGTCCTAAGGATTTCAGTGACACTAGTTGTAATGCCTTTACCCAACTGGCTTTGGAATTCTAGTACAACACACTCCTTTTTTTTTTTTAGCTGTAAACCAACGGACTGGACAACACCGTGAGGACATTTGTCTATATTTATATTGTATTAAGAGCCTACTCAGAAACATGTGATGTCTTATTCTCCTGACAGCATCTCTGTTTTATGATTCCTGTATTGAGGATGATGTGTGAGGTATAAGTAGTCTATATCCAATGAGTCCTTGAGTTACACTCTTAAATCAAATGATCCTTAACTGTAAATATTTTTACCCCTTACAGCAGTTTACCTGAACTATCCATTTCTGTGACTGATGCTGCCTAAAAACCTGCTTTCTCTTTATACTCTGTGTAGACCTCTTGATGAGAGTGAAAGAGGAGAGTGAAAGAGCTAGCTTAAAGGTCATCACAAAAAAAAACTAATATCATGGCATCCAGACTCATCACTTCATGGCAAAGAGAAGGGGGAAAAGTGGAAGCAGTGACAGGTTTTATTTTCTTAGGCTCCAAAATCACTGCAGATGGTGACTGCAGTCATGAAATTAAAAGATGCTTGATGTTTGGAAGAGAAGCTATGATAAACATGAAGGTGAAGGTGAAGGTGAAGGTGAAGTCGCTCAGTCGTGTCCGACTCTTTGCGACCCTGTGGACTGTAACCTACTAGGCTTCTCTGTCCATGGGATTCTCCAGGCATGAATACTGGAGTGGATTGCCATTTCCTTCTCCAGGGGATCTTCCCGACCCAGGGAACGAACCCGGGTCTCCTGCATTGGAGGCAGATGCTTTAACCTCTGAGCCACCAGGGAAGCCCATGATAAACATAGACACTGTGTTAAAAAGAAGAAACATCTCTTTGCTAAAAAAGGTCCTTATAGTCAAAGCTATGGTTTTTTCCAGTAGTTGTGTACAGAGTTGGACAGTAAAGAAGTCTGAGTGCAGAAGAATTTATGCTTTCAAACTGTGGTGCTGGAGAAGACTCTTGAGAGTCCCTGGGACAGCAAGGAGATCAAACCAGTCAATCCTAAAGGAAATCAACCTTAAATATTCATTGGAAGTACTGTTGCTGAAGCTGAAGCTCCAATACTTTGGCAGTCTGATGTGGAGAGTCAACTCATTGGAAAAGTCCCTGATGATGGAAAACACTGAAGGTGGGAGAAGAATGGAACAACAGAGGATGAGATGGTTGGATGGCATCCTTGACTCAATGGACATGCATTCAAGCAAACTCCAGGAGACAGTGAAGGACAGAGAAGCCTGGCATGCTGCAGTCCATGGAGTCACAGAGTTAGACATGACTTAGTGATTGAACACCAATGACAGATCTCTATTGGAGATCATTCTAAATGATTCCATTAGAGATCCTCTGCACTGAACTCATCACCTCTTTTGGCCCTGGGCACTCCCATGGGATTGTGGGCTACTGGAGTGCACAGGCTGCATCTTGTTCAGAGCAGAGGCTCAGGGAGTGGGAATGTAATCTCTCCTCAAAAAGCAGGAAGTTGGGCTGTTCAAGTAAGGTCAGATCCATAGTGGTGGCAGACCATGTACTGATTTAGCCTCAACATCTCTGGTGCCTGAAGCCTCTTTAATTCCCATCCATTCCTCTCTGCAAGCAATTTATGAAACCCCTCACCACTACCACCCCTACCCCCACCCCTAGATGGTTTCTTTCTGCCTTCTGCCCACCTGCCTCTCCCTCTATAGTTGTCTTCAGATTCAAAAATCAACTAAAGCCTAAAGAGCCTTTAGATATTCTTCTGTGATTTCTATCATCTGACAACTGCAGATGACATGAACATCAAGAAAATTATGATGAGGAAAAGATATTTGCAAAGAAATACCTGACAAAGGGGGTTTTTACATTTTTGTATCAGTTCAGTTCAGTCACTCAGTCGTGTCTGACTCTTTGCGACCCCATGAATCACAGTACGTCAGGCCTCCCTGTCCATCACCAACTATCAGAGTTCACTCAAACTCATGTCCATCGATTCGGTGATGCCATCCAGCCTTCTCATCCTCTGTCGTCCCCTTCTCCTCCTGTCCCCAGTCTCTCCCAGCATCAGAGTCTTTTCCAATGAGACAATTCTTCGCATAGGTGGCAAAAGTATTGGAGTTTCAGCTTTAGCATCAGTCCTTCCAATGAACACTCAGGACTGATCTCCTTTAGGATGGACTGGTTGGATCTCCTTGCAGTCCAAGGGACTCTCAAGAATCTTCTCCAACACCACAGATCAAAAGCATCAATTGTTTGGCACTCAGCTTTCTTCACAGTCCAACTCTCACATCCATACATGACTACTGGAAAAACCAGAGCCTTGACTAGACGGACCTTTGTTGGCAAAGTAATGTCTCTGCTTTTGAATATGCTGTCTAGGTTGGTCATAACTTTCCTTCCAAGGAGTAAGCGTCTTTTAATTTCATGGCTGCAATCACCATCTCCAGTGATTTTGGAGACTCCAAAAATAAAGTCTGTCACTGTTTCCACTGTTTCCCCATCTATTTCCCATGAAGCAATGGGACCAGATGCCATGATCTTCATTTTCTGAGTGTTGAGCTTTAAGCCAACTTTTTCACTCTCCTCTTTCACTTTCATCAAGAGGCTTTTGAGTTCCTCTTCACTTTCTTCCATAAGGGTGGTGTCATCTGCATACCTGAATTTATTGATATTTCTCCCGGCAATCTTGATTCCAGCTTGTGCTTCTTCCAGCCCAGTGTATCTCATGATGTACTCTGCATAGAAGTTAAATAAGCAGGGTGACCATATACAGCCTTGACGTACTCCTTTTCCTATTTGGAACCAGTCTGTTGTTCCATGTCCAGTTCTAGCTGTTGCTTCCTGACCTGCATATAGGTTTCTCAAGAGGCAGGTCAGGTGGTCTGGTATTCCCATCTCTTTCAAAACTTTCCACAGTTTATTGTGATCCACACAGTCAAAGGTTTTGGCATAGTCAATAAAGCAGAAATAGATGTTTTTCTGGAATTCTCTTGGTTTTTTGATGATCCAGCGGATGTTGGCAATTTGATCTCTGGTTCCTCTGCCTTTTCTAAAACCAGCTTGAACATCTGGAAGTTCACGGTTCACGTATTGCTGAAGCCTGGCTTGGAGAATTTTGAGTTTTACTTTACTAGCATGTGAGATGAGTGCAATTGTGCAGTAGTTTGAGCATTCTTTGGCATTGCCTTTCTTTGTTATTGAAATGAAAACTGACCTTTTCCAGTCCTGTGCCACTGCTGAATTTTCCAAATTTGCTGACATTTTTGTATAAGGAACTACAAATCTCAATGCTAAAAAACAATCCATATAAAGTGACAGGATTAAGTGACCAAAATAGTGTATGACTTCTGGGTTGGTGGTGATTTTCTATTTCTTTGCTTGGGTGCTTGTTATATGAGGAATATTCCTTTGTGAAAATTCATTTAGCTGTTCATATATAACCTCTGCATTTGGGATTTGTTTAACTTTGATAGAATGATATAAAATGAAAGAGAATTGAAAGTATTTTTATATAGAAAATTGCCTCATGAGTTTCTGGTCTATTTGGAAAATAGAAAAGGCAGATAAGCAATCAATAATAAGTAGTTAATAAATAAGTCCTTTCTAAATTTCCAAAGGTAAACCCATGGAAATTCATATGTCTGTTACCAGTGCAAGCACTGAAGTTACTTCTTTCTAAAGGAAGCAGTACACAAAGATGCAAGAAAGCATTCTTTTCTGTTCTACTTAACTTACCAGCACAGTCTTAAATGTTAATTTTTAAGGTGGTACTTGATTGATTGATTCTATACAGTTGCTCGGCTTAATCTTCAAAATCAGCAAGTAATTATAAGCATCAATTAATGGGCTAAAGATTTTTCTATTTGAGACCTCAATTCTATTTAATTCTAAAGGCACATTTTTCAGCTATTATTCCTTATCCTTTTAGAATGAGGAAATGGAGGCTAGTGGTATTCTAGTGCAAGCGTGCTCAGATGTGTCTGACTCTTTGCAACTCCATGGACTGTAGCCCACCAGGCTCTTCTGTCCATGCAGATTTCCCAGACAAGCACACTGGAGTGGATTGCCATTCTGTCTTCCAGGGAATCTTTCCAACCCAGGGACTGAACCCGCGTCTCTTGCATCTCCTGCATTAGCAAGTGCATTCTTTACCACTGTACCACCTGGGAATGCTAGCAAATTCAGGTTTTCCAATTTCACCAACTTGTCTTAATTGTAGTTTTTTTGTAATTATAAATTTATTGATTTTAATTGGAGGCTAATTACTTTACAATATTGTATTGGTTTTGCCATACATCAACATGAATCTGCCATAGGTATACACGTGTTCCCCATCCTGAGCCCCCCTCCCTCCTCCCTCCCTGTACCATCCCTCTGGGTCATCCCAGTGCACCAGCCCCAAGCATCCTGTATCATACATCAAACCTGGACTGGCAATTCGTTTCATATATGATATTATACATGTTTCAATGCCATTCTCCCAAATCATCCCACCCTCTCCCTCTCCCACAGAATCCAAAAGACTGTTCTATACATCTGTGTCTTTTTGCTGTCTCGCATACAGGGTTATCATTACCATCTTTCTAAATTCCATATATATGCATTAGTGTACTGTATTGGTGTTTTTCTTTCTGGCTTACTTCACTCTGTATAATAGGCTCCAGTTTCATCCACCTCATAATTGTAGTTTTAAAGAAATGAGGATGGGAGTGACAGTGGAAGATTTCTGTTTATCTGTTCTAGTTAGTTTCTAAGTGAATTTGTTTCTTTAGTACCCCAGACAGGGGCTCCTGAGCTCTTACCATAAGTGCCCATGGCCTGTGTGGGCTAATGGCATCTAAACAAGCTGAGTCAAATTGCCAGAAGAGTGTGAGACCTCTTTTGAATTCAAGAATGGACCTGTGAGATTCTCTTGTTAACAATCTAGCAGCAATCTTCATCCCCCTTTTATTTTGTAAAATCTTTACTCTATAAAATGACTAAGAAGACTCTTTATGACTTAACTTCGGTTTTTTGTCGCTTATTTTTTATATCCCTACATCTCACACTAAACATTATTAGAGTATCTGTAGATCTATTTACTGACTTGCAGGGGATTGGTGAAAAGGCATGCTGGGTTGACTTTGGAGTACAGGGTTTATATAAGTAGAAAACACAGTGTATTAGAAAGAGCATAGATTTAGAAGAAAATATTACTTAAAGAAATACTGTTTAAGGAGTTCTTACTATGTGTCAGATGATTTAAACACATTATTGTATTCTCACAATATGGTGAATATTTCTGCCTTGCACTGTGGTAACTAACCTTAGCAAATGCCATGGAATTAAGCCATTCACACCAAGCAAACCATTTCAGATTCTTGTGACAGCTCACCTGTCATATGAAATCTACCCCAGTGACAGACTTGCTTCACTTCATTCTTCTTGCTTTTCCCTTCTGTTTCTAGGGATACTGTCACTAGCTTAAGCCAGGGCAAAACTCTGTGACTGAGAGAAAATTGTATTATATATAAAGAATATACTTTCCTCCTTGACTTGAACACCTCCCCTCTCTTTAAGCTAGAGCCTGCTCTATCCTTCCTCCTCACCTCAAATCTAGGTCACAGATTGTCTTGCTTTGATTTACTTTCTTCATTACACTTTATTACTACCCTGTTATAATTAGTAAGGCCATGCAGAAGATTTATCTTTCAGGAACAGGAGATCTAATTTATATACAGCTCTTCCTCACACCTGCCTAGTCCAACTCTTGTGACTTCTGTCTGTTAACAGGGAGTCTCCCGGGTCCTTCTTATTCTGGCTAGAGCCTCGACTTCTTTTAGGCTTCTTAACTGTTCTCCATATTCATTCAATTTAAACACATATACAGAGACTATGTATCTATACTTTTAGTAAAACTGCACTCAAGAGTGAAAAGGGAACTTAACTGGACTTTGACATAAAGCTACTAACTGAATTATATATTTCTCAATTTACAAGGGAATTACAGGGTATTTGACTATGAAACAGTTAAGAAAACTGAATAAAATCACATAATTATAAGAGACAGACTCAGATTTCTAAATTAGATCTCCTTAGAGATCCAAATCCTAGGCTTTCAACCCTGACTCTTGACTGACAAAAAGATCTTGCCATTGTATGACTTATTAGTCCCATTGAGCTTCAATTTCCTCATTTTCAAAGTGAATATTTTAATATTCTCTCTCTCTCTCTCTATATATATATATATATATATACACACACACACGTATATAACTTGATGATTATGAAAACTAGCCTTACATTTATCATAGCAGCATAACAGGTAAAAACAGTATCCAAATATTATCTACTCTTGTTATTCTTCTTTAAAACTTATGTTAATGTTCCACTATATGATTTAATTATTGTTTTTCCCAGTTTTTTGTTTTTTCTGTAATCTACATCAGAGTTTCTGCTCTCAAAGTCTGAACTGTTAGAGAAATTCCCAGAGACAAACATTCAAGAGATATGAAATAGTTCTTTAAATGTAATTACAGTCCCTGGGGATTTTACTTTTATTTTTTTTCCTCCTAAAGAATTTGTCCTCAGTTCTGTCATGTTAAAGATGAATGGATGGTTGATTAGTTAATATGCTCTTCTTCTAAAAACTTCTTTAAAAATTGCAGCCTGAAAAAATCAATACCTTGAATCATTGTCAGTTATGTGAAATAACCAGTAGGTAGCCAGAGTAATTGAAGAAATTATGCATGGATTTCTGTGTCTGTTGGTAAGCCATGTTGGGTGTCTTGAAGCTGAAACAGGCTGAATCTGAGACTATCAGCAGTAGGCAATTATAAATAAAAGGAATTTTGCTTTCTCTATATTGTGTTCAGTTGTTTCTCATACTCATGAATAACTCATTATATTTTGCACTCTGTGCTAAGTTGCTTCAGTTGTGTCCAACTCTTTGCGATCCTATGGACTGTAGCTCTCTAGGCTTCTCTGTCCATGGGGTTATCCAGCCAAGAACACCACAGTGGATTACCATTTCCTTCTCCAGGGAATCTTTCTGACTCAGGGATCAAGCCTGTATCTCATATCTTCTACATTGGCAAGCGAGTTTGTTACCACTAGCTCCACCTGGAAAGCCCATTATACTTTTAGAGTCCTACTAAAGTCAAAAAGTACACACAAGTCCAAGAAATACATATGAGACAAACATTTTAGAATTGGTATATGTATTTAAACATCTTAAAAAATTTTTAAGATTATATTCTAATTCAGTTTTTAAAGCTTCTTGATGAATACTATGTTGTGAAATTATATGTATATATATATATCAGTTCAGTTCAATTCATTCACTCAGTAATGTCCAACTCTTTGTGACCCCATGGACTGAAGGCTTCCCTGTCCATCACCAACTCCTGGAGCCTGCTCAAACTCATGTCCATCAAGTCAGTGATGCTATCCAAACATCTCATCTTCTGTCATCCCCTTCTTCTGTCTTCAATCTTTCCCAGCATCAGGGTCTTTTCCAATGAGTCAAATCTTCGCATCAGATGGCCAAAGTATTGGAGTTTCAGGTTCAGTCCTTCCAATGAATATTCAAGACTGATTTCCTTTAGAATGGACTGGCTGGATCTCCTTGCAGTCCAAGGGACTCTCAAGAGTCTTCTCCAACACCACAGTTCAAAAGCATCAATTCTTTAGCACTCACCTTTCTTTATGGTCCAGCTCTCATATCCATACATGACTACTGGAAAAACCATAGCTTTGACTAGATGGATCTTTGTTGGCAAAGTAATGTCTCTGCTTTTTAATATGCTGTCTAGATTGGTCATAGCTTTTCTTGCAAGGAGCAATAACCTTTTAATTTCATGGCTGCAGTCACCATCTGCAGTAATTTTGGAGTCCAAGAAAATAAAGTCTGACACTGTTTCCATTGTTTCCATATCTGTTTGCCATGAAGTGATGGGACCGGATATCATGATCTTTGTTTTTTGAATTCTGTGTTTTAAGCCAACTTTTTCACTCTCCTCTTTCATCAAGAGGCTATTTAGTTCCTCTTTGTTTCTGCCATAACGGTGGTATCATCTGCATATCTGAGGTTATCGATGTTTCTCCCAGCAATCTTGATTCCAGTTTGTGCTTCATCCAGTCCAACATTTCACATGATGTACTCTACACATAAGTTAAATAAGTAGGGTGACAATATAAGGCCTTGACATACTCCTTTCCCAATTTGGAACCAGTCTGTTTTCTATGTCTGGTTCTAACTGTTGCTTCTTGACCTGCATACAGGTTTCTCAAGAGGCAGGTCAGGTGTTCTGGTATTCCTATCTCTTTAAGTATATTCCACGTCTAGTCAAGGCTGTGGTTTTTCCTGTGGTCATGTATGGATGTGAGAGTTTGACTGTGAAGAAAGCTGCATGCCAAAGAATTGATGCTTTTGTACTGTGGTGTTGGAGAAGACTCTTTAGAGTCCCTTGGACTGCAAGGAGATCCAAACAGTCCATTCTAATGGAGATCAATCCTGGGTGTTCTTTGGAAGGAATGATGCTAAAGCTGAAACTCCAGTACTTTGGCCACCTCATGAGAAGAGTTGACTCATTGGAAAAGACTCTGATGCTGGGACGGATTGGGGGCAGGAGGAGAAGGGGATGACAGAGGATGAGATGGCTGGATGGCATCACCGACTCGATGGACATGAGTCTGAGTGAACTCCGATAGTTGGTGATGGACAGGGAGGCCTGGCATGCTAGGATTCATGGGGTTGCAAAGAGTCGGACACAACTGAGCAACTGAACTGAACTGAACTGACCTGAACTGACAGTTTGTTGTGATCCACACAGTCAAAGGCTTTGGCATAGTCAGTAAAGCAGAAGTAGATGTTTTTCTGGAACTCTCTTGCTTTTTCAGTGATCCAACGGATATTGGCAATTTGATATCTGGTGTTCCTCTGCATTTTCTAAATCCAGATTGAACATTGGGAAGTTCACGGTTCATGTACTGTTGAAGCCTGGCTTGGAGAATTTTGAGCATTATTTTGCCAGCGTGTGAGGTGAGTGAAATCTCTATCTCTATCTATCTATATAGCTCCCCAGGTGGCTCAGTAGTGAAGAGTCCGCTTGCAATGCAGGAGCTGCAGGTTCAATCCCTGGATCAAGGAGATCCTCTGGAGAAGAAAAGGGCAACCCACTTCAGGATTCTTGCCTGAGAAATCCCATGGACAGAGGAGCCTGGTGGGCTACAGTCATAAAGTCACAAAAGAGTCAGACACTAGTTAGCAACTAAAGAACTGCAAATGTATATATGTGTTGTGTGTGTGTATATTTGTATATATGAATATATATGCATGTGCATGTATATTTGTTTCTGCCCCTGGTAGTAATTATTTGGTCCTTGATCCTAGTTCCTGACAGAGTTCCTAATATCCTTCTAAATTCTAACTGGGGTGTCTTACACAGAGATCCTAAATCCCTTGGAATTTCCCTCATGACAGAAACATCTTTTGTTCTAATAGGTGATGACTCTTGGTGAACTTCTAGATGGGAGCCGTCACTAGGAAGATCAATCCATGATTAGAAAGTTGGAACTTCCAGCCTCCATTTTTCAGAGAGGGGAAGGGACTGGAAGACAAAGTTGATAATTGATTTAATATAATATTTAATTTAATATAATAACTATTTTAATATAAAATAGTTGTTTAAAAATCATATTTATCATTATTTGTATTAAGGCAGGATAGAAGTTGTTTGCAAGTTGTCAAGATGACAATGATAACTACAACTATTACTATCACTATTATTTTTTATTAAACTATAACCAGTTTTATTCAATGGGAATATGACAAACATTGTATTAAACCCCAGAGACATAATATGAATACATGTAACATTTGTTATCCAAAAGCTCAGAGTAAAGTTGTCCATCTGTGACACTGTGACCTTTACACATCTCATTTAACCATCACAGAATATCTTTAGCATAGGCATTATTCCTGTATATCATTTTTCAAAAATAGGAAAACAAGGCTCAAAGACATTATTGCACTTATCCATATTCACACAGGTAGAAGGTATAAGATTAAAATTATCTTCTCCAATACTGAAAAAAAAGTTTGTTTTGCCATATGTCAAGCATCATTACTAGAGATTTTCAGCAGTTGTGGAGTGTTTAATGGAACTAGAACTTGAAGTAAAATAATACAGTTGGGAAATAAAGAGAGAAATGGGCATTCCAAATAGCAGAAAAGACTCCTGTAGAAAGATGTGAAATTATGATATGGCCAGCTAGACCATCCCAGGAAGACATTAAATGTTGACAGTGCTTGTATTCAAGAGCCATACTGAACTTCTGGCTGAAGAGGCAAATAAGGAACAAATTATAGGATGTGATATTGTGTTAAACTGAAAGACCACTAGATGTTTTGAAGCAGAAGAGGAGCATGGTCTAATTTGCATTGAGGAAATTTTTTCTATTCTTCTTACTAACAGTAATAATAGAAAATTCAGTAGTTTTGTCTTTGAACCTGAAACTAAACAGAATTGTATAATCCTATCGATTTGTTCAGTACTGTCAGGGTGAGTAAATTTCCCAGTGGAAAGATAAATGTTGATAAAATTTGACTTTATACCTCCAGCAATACCTAGTTTGATATTTAAGAAACTTGTCATGTTCTAAAATTGAAATAGTTTTTATCAATATGTGTTTGCTTTGGGCATTTCATCATTAGTTGGCATTCTTGACTTTGAACTGACGTATCTTATTAGTATGACCCATGGCGCTTATTTTATGGTTACTTCTAGTGCCACTATAAATTAATAGAATACTTGTGCCTGCAGCGTGGATTCTATATGCAGAAGAGCAAATGGAAGACAATGGATGACTTCTCTGAGGACAGGTCTTCCAAAGTTTATTCTGTGTTATATGGGATATTTATAAGCTTTAAGTGAATTTACCAAAGACTATCTCAATATTTTTAATATGTTTATGTTTCTCATTTCTCAAATTGGGGATACTAAAACACATTGGTCCAGGGACACTTATTTTTCCCCCAAGAAACTTGAGTCCATCTGTCAGGAAAATTATATTGCAATGATGATAATAACAGTACAATTTATTCAACATCTACCCTGGTACTAGTATTCTGCTAGGAAATTATGTCATTTCATTGAATGTAGCCCTTAAAGTAGTTCTGTATAGTAGGCATCTATTTCTATTTAATAGTGAGAAACTGAAGCTTAAATATAGTTAAATGCATACAGTTATTGGCAGACCTGGTATTTGGAAGTTATTATGTATATTCCCTAAACGTATGTTGTTGTGAACATGTCATGTCATACAGCATAGAAAAGGGTGGGCATGCTCAGTCATTCAGTCATGTCTGACTCTGTGACTCCCTGGATTGTAGTCTGCCAGGCTTCTCTGTCCATACAATTCTCCAGGCAGAAATACTGGAGTGGGTTGCCATTTCATCCTCCAGGGAATCTTCCCAAACCAGGAGTTGGACTCACATCTCCTTTGTCTCCTGCATTGGCAGGTGGATTCTTTACTACTTGTGCCACCTAGGAAAAGGAGATGGGACAAAACCTGGGAAAAGATTGACCAGTTGACAGAAGGGGTTATACCAAGGGCACACACCTGGAGAAAGGTCAATAAGAATAGAATGTCTACCTCTGAGTGTCTGACAGAACAATAAGGTCTTGCAAGGCAAGATGTCAGAGTATTTCTATCAGCAGGCAAAAGACCCATTTCTAAGAGGGAAAGAAAGAGAAAGACAGAGTAAGAAATTTTAGGACTTGAAAAGTTAAGTGAGGAAGGCTGGACCCTAGGGATAAACTGGATTCCAGCACCAGAACTGTAGAAGTAAGAGGCCTTGTGAGCATTTGTATCTGAAATCATAGTGGTACTCAGTTATGGAGGAAGAATTATCAAGAGGATAGAGTTTTCATTTTGAAGACCTATATTCAAATCTGGATCTATCATTTACTGGCTTTAGTTAACCTGTTTAACCTTAGCTGGTGAATCACAAAATGAGAATGCTGCTGCTGCTGCTGAGTCGCTTCAGTTGTGTCTGACTCCGTGGAACCCTATAGACAGGCTCCCCCATCCCCGGGATTCTCCAGGCAAGAACACTGGAGTGGGTTGCCATTTCCTCCTCCAATGCAGGAAAGTGAAAAGTAAAAGTGAAGTCGCTCAGTCGTGTCCGACTCTTAGCGACCCCATGGACTGCAGCCTACCAGGCTTCTCCATCCATGGGATTTGCCAGGCAAGACTACTGGAATGGGGTGCCATTGCTTTCTCTGCAAAATGAGAATAATATCTCCTTAATACCTAATAATCCAATACTTTGGCCACCTGAGGCAAAGAGCCAACTTATTGGAAAGACCCTGATACTGGAAAAGATTGAGGGAGGAGGAGAAGGGAGTGACAGAGGTTGAGATGGTTGGATGGCATTACCAACTCAATGGACATGAGTCTGAGCAAACACCAGAAGATAATGAAGGACAGGGAAGCCTGGCGTGCTTCCTTCCTTTGGGGTCACAAAGACTCAGGCACCACTTAGCGACTGAACAACAACAATATCTAATACTATTAAGACTGGACATAAGTTTATAAATTCTTTGAATAAGGAAACTGATAGTTAAAAATAAAAGGAAATCATGAAAGTAGCATTGTATTAAAGAAGCATTTATATGACCAAAATTGTTGCATGCAGCCTCATCTGCTAGTTAGTAACACATTTTTGTTTTGGAACTGATCATTATTCTGTATAAAAACTAATAAAAATTCATTTTATATCATTCAGACCATATAGAGTTGTCACCTTCTGTTCGCAATTAACACAGCTGGTTCATTATACTTAAGGTGGGCTTTTATATACTGCCATGCCACATTTCTGATCTAAGTATTTCCTAACATTTAGGATGGTATCTTGAGATATTGGGGTGGGAGGGGAAAGCTAGTTTTGATAGAGACATATTCCCATGTTGCACACTCCATTCTGTTATTATTTTTCAGTTTTTTCCCCTCAAAAATTCTATACAGTAAGATGCACATGTTTTGATTAGGTTTGACAAATGCACTCACTCACTCCATCAATATACTAAATATCTCCATCACCCCAAAAAGTTGTCTTGTGCCGCTTTTCAAGCAGATTCCCTCAGAAATAGCACTGAATCCAATTCCTTCACCATAGAATAGCTTTAACAGGTCTATTCTAGAATATTCTAGAACTAGCTGAAATATATGTATTATATATTTTTCTGTACTATTTCTTCATTCAGCATGGTAAATTGATTTCACACATTTTGTCTTCCTTCAGCAATGTGTGGGGGTTCTGATTGTTCCACATCCTTTGGTTTTACAGATGTAAACATCTCTAAGAAGATGCTGGTGTCTTAGAATGGAATCCAACCATCCTGAATATTTGATGGGGCAGAAGTAGAAGAGCCAATAACTAATCAACACTTCCCTCTCATTTTTCCTAATGTTTTTATTCCAGCATACCTTTTCTAGTACCTATATCTAATCTTTGTGAACATCAGCCTCAAATGTCTGAAATTTCTGTTGTCTAAAGACAGCAGAAGCATACCCAGAAAAAGCTGGGTTCCAACTGCTTTGCTCTAGGTGAATCTTTCACTTTGTCTCAGGATGTTTGCAGGATTCCTCATCACCCTACAAACTCTTGATTTCAAACAGCTTTCTATCTTAGCAGTGTTTTCTCAAATTTACTTTTGCTTACTTATGCTGCTTTGATGTGGACATTATTTCCCTAATTTCATGTTTCCCTCTATCAATTCTCTTAAGATTGATTTTGCAAGAGGGAAGTCTGCAGCTTGTATTAAATTTGATTCTTTGTAGGCACCTCAAACAAGTTGTTACATTTGCATCCTTAGCATTTTGTGTGGTGCCTGGGTCATAGAGAGGCCTCAAAAAACATTGCATTTTGAAGCCTCTAGACTTCAGGAAAGCAAGTTATCCCTTAAATTAAAGATGAGATAATTTATGTCTCAGTGACTTAATAAAGACTTTAATCACAGGTGAAATATATATCTCACACTTAACATAGTGGATAATTTTATATATACATCTTTATTTTGCTTACTGCCACAGTAAGGTTCTAATTAGAGATTAGCAAAGAGAAGCAGGGGAACCAGAACCCAGATGGGTCTCCCAGTTCTGTGTTATACCTTGCTGGAGGCACTGATTTTAGCCCTCTAAATTTTGCTTATAATTTCAGGGCCATTCTGTCAAATGAGGAAATTTATTTTGTCTTGTATAGTTGCTCAGTCATGTCTGACTCTTTGTGACCCCGTGGACTGTAGTCCACCAGGTTCCTCTGACCATATAATTCTCCAGGCAAGAATACTGGAGTAGGTAAACATTCCCTTCTCCAGGGGATCTTCCCGACCCAGGAATCGAACCCAGGTCTCCTTCATTGCAGGTGGATTCTTTCCCATCTGAGCCAATTAGTTCCCAAATACAAATATTTTGTAGACATTAGCTGATCATCACCCCAGAAATCCAATCCATAACAAAGGTATATAATTGACTTTCTTTTATATCACCTTTTAAAATGCATATGAGCAAGCAAGAATCTTTTAAAAACGGGCTGTCTTCACTACTCTGCCTGTTTATCATAATGACAGAATGTAAGACATTTTAAGGTGAGGAGCAAATAATGGATTGAAAACAAGTCTGCAAGTCATAACTTTTGATAGAATAAATTAAGGAGACCTATCAGCCAATCCATGAAGCCCAATTGAGGGGTGGTAGCCCTGAAACAAAAAAATCACAACTTTTGGAAACCAGTAAAACTGCTGTGGTTATAAATCTGTCACATAAAAATCAAGAAACTGCTTATAGTGTCTTCAAAAGGCTAACTTTATGGAAAATTATGGTTGAAGTTATTTAAAATAAACACTGTTAAGAAAAGTAATACATTTTCCTGAGTTCACCTTTACCAAACAACATGAATGGAGTTCTTCCTATCTAACCTAAAACTCTGTTAGATTCTACCCAAACCACTTCAATATCTTGGATATTTTGGATAGAAATTAAAGAGGCAGAATTTATTTTGTGCTGAGAATGAGTGTAAAAACTGCTATCTCTGTGTTTGAGGGGTAGGGTATTTGGGAAGATGGCAGGGAAAAGACATGACTCTCTGGACTAGGATGTCAGGTTGACCTCTTGTGTTTGGAGGACTGAGGTAATTTGAATAAGATCAAATGTAGAGATTTTTATTTTACACATTTAGGTATACTTTATAGAAAATACAAAGCACATATCTTAAGTGTTACTTTCCATGAGTTTTGACAGCCACTCACAGAAGACATTGACAATTTATTTCACTACTGAATCATAGCTTGTACCCTTTCAGTCAATCCTTACCCACGGACAGACTTGTTCTAATTTATGTCAAACAGATTAGTTTTGTTAACCATACATTTCATGAAAATAGAGTCACACAGACTTCTGCTTCTGATTAAGAAGTACCCACTAAGATTAGATCTATCCTTCCATTTGAAAGAAGTAAAAAAGTAGGAAAATATGAGAAAAAAAATTGTATTATATTGTACATCAGGTAATGATCCCTGAGACATAAGAAACCAATGAAGTGAGGTTTAAACCTGTCCCAGCTTATGGTCATAAGTGAAATTCCATGTAGCTGTATAGAGCTGGTGAACCCAGGCAGAGCTGGAAAGACTGCTGAATAAAGGACATAATACTGAATCCAAGGAGATGAAATAGGCTGGAGTGTTCTAGAAAAGAAAGAGCTGCTCAGATGCAGGATGTGGGAGATCTACACAGGATCCCCCTCACGTACTCACAGAGTACTAATCAGCGCATATGTGTGAGTGGAAAGTAACCAAGAGACAGTAAACAACCACTATAGATAATTAGAAGAAAGAATGTTTTGCACTCACGCAGGACCACGAAGAGTGCCAGGCATTAGCCAGACTGGAGAACTTCATAGTTTAAAGAGCACTGGGTGGAGTATTCTGAAAGATCTTGCCTCAGTAGTAAGAGGTAATCTTACTAATCTTACTAAAGCCTAATGAGTACCCTTTGCCCATGTGTTAAGTCGCTTTAGTCTTGTCTGACTCTTTGCGATCCCATGGACTGCAGCCCACCAGTCTCCCCTGTCCACGGGATTCTCCAGGCAAGAATACTGGAGTGGGTTGCTGGGCCCTCTGCCAGGGGCTTTTCCCGACCCAGGGATCGAACCATGTCTCCTGCATTGCAGGTGGATTCTTTACCACTGAGCCACCTGGGAAGCCTCTCCTTTCCTCATATAACATATCTTAAGAGCAAGACCAGAAAGACTCAAAATGTCTCTGAGTATCATAACTGTTTGCCAGAAAGAAAAACACACACACACACACACAAAAAAAAAAATATTAGGCAGTGAATAATCTAAAATCCAGAATATCTGTGTGTGTGTGTGTGTGTGTGTGTGTGTGTGCGTGCGCTCAGTTTCTCAGTCGTGTCTTACTCTTTTTGACCCCATGGACTGTAGCCCGCCAGACTCCTCTGTCCATGGAATTTTCCAGGCAAGAATACTGGAGTGGGTTGCTGTTTCCTACTCCAGGGAATCTTCCTGACTCAGGGATTAAATGCAATCCTCCTGCATCTCCTGCATTGGCAGGCAGATTCTTTACTACTGTGCCACCTGGGCAGGCATGAATGTCTAGCATCCAATAAAAATGTTATTAGACATGCAAAGAAGCCGATGTATATGATGTAAAATCAAGAGAAAATCTGGGTCATCTCTGACCATTTCTGGTGATTCTTTAATGAATGTGGATCACATTTTATTTTTCATGTATTATGATTTTGAATTGAGTGTTGAATATTTTTTTGGCAACTCAGTAGAGGTTGAAATAAATTATACCCATCTTCAGAAAGTGATATTTCTATTCTTCTGTCAGTTTGCTGGAGTAGGAGCTGGGTTGATATGAGGCAGGATTGAACTGTTTGAGGTCTATTGCAGGCTTAGTTTGATTTAGTTTCAAAAGAGGGATCAAAAATTATTTTCCAGCAGAGGCTAGGATCTTAGCAGTGGCAAGGTTTTGAAATCTTCTCTTGCACAGCCCAATGCCTAGTCCCTAACCTGTGGGCACTCTCTTGCTGCTGTGTCACTAGCCTGTCATTTTTGGAGAGTCCTTTCTCTCTCTCTGGCTTCCCTGGTGGCTCAGCAGTAAAGAATCTGCCTGCCGGCATACTTGCAGGAGATACAGGTTCGATCCCTGGGTTGGGAAGATCCCCTGGAGAAGGCAATGGCAACCTACTGCAGTATTCTTGCCTGGGAAATCCCACGGACAGGGGAGACTGGCAGGCTACACTTCATGGGGTTGTAAAAGACTTGGGCATGACTGAGCTACTAAACATTAACTCTCTTTCTAGTCCTACCTGCAGTTTTCTGTCTTGTTCTTTTTGCTGATACTTCCCTGCTTTCTGTGATGACTGAATGTACTTTGTAGGAACTTCTCTCAGCTCTTCTTCCCTGTCCTGTCCTGAGTCATACACTTAAAGTGTATGATAGGGATTTTATACATATGCACAGACAATTTAATGCTTAGATACACAGTGTCTTTCCTGAAGTAGATTCAAATTAGTTATAATGTTTTCTTTTTAATTACACTATGGAAATATTTCTATGGCTGTACAAGATATTCTAAATATCTGGATGCATTGATTTGAAGTGACTTATTTTGTTGAACATTTAAATCACAAAGTTTTTTTTTTAATTACTGAAATGTTGTAATAAACAAAATTACATTTTTTGTTTCATTTTCAAATCATGGGGATTTTGTTTTCTTCTCTCTAGAACTATATGAGTTATAAATAAAATTTGAGATTACAGCCTTCCTTACAGAAAGCATGTTTTAACTATTTGCTTCTATATGTTTCATTAGTCCATAAGCTCATCAAGAAAAGAGGTTGTGAAATTCAACATTCACTTGTGCCCTATGCCCTAGTAACACACACACACACACAGAAATATATATATACGTATGTATATAAAACTATTACTCTGTTCTGGTATAGAATCAGTACAGTGTGATTTACTGTTTTATTGGATCTTATCGAGATTTTACTCATTAACCTAAAATGCTTTGGGCTTTGGGGGTATAGAGCCAAACTCTATTACAAGTCATAATTATTCAAATATATCATGCCATGTTTCACTTTAAGTCCTTGTCCCAAAGGAAGTTCTTTTCTTAAAATATTTTTATTCTTTCCTTATAATGAAAATTGTATTTGCTTTTGACATAAGTTTTAATACCTCTTTTTTTCAGATATCTTTGCTTAACTTTCAAAGAATCAGATTAATGCAATTTCTTTCATTACAACTACAAAGTCCAAGTAACCTAGTCCAGCCAGAATTACATGGCTAATGATCAATATCTAAGAAAAAAACAACCAGTCACTCTCAAAAGTCTGAAATTACATATTCTTGAGACTAAATGGGAATTTGTTTTAACCTCAGACCAAATTATTGTTTGTCAGGAGAAATTTATTGCATTTTAAAGTACCAGAAGATAAACATATTTCAATATAGACTGCCATTTCTTTTTTGCAAGCCAGTATTTATTTAAGACTATTTTTTTCCTCTGTGCATATTTCTGGCTTTTCCCTCCCAAGTCGTTTGCTGTTTTATAGCAAATGAAAATATGTTTGCGGAAATTGCATATAAAACTGTTTATTGAGACTTAAATCTTCTGTGGCAGTTTTTGTTTTTTCACCAAACCTCACAGTTGCAGTTTCTCTCCCTCCCTCCCTCTCTCTCTCTCCCTCTCTCTCTGACCCTGTCTCTCTGCTCCTCTCCATGCCTTTTCTCAACCTCAACCTTTCACTCTCTCTCTCCAAGAGGCTCTGTATAATTAAACTCCTGTATCTTCTATACCCTCAGTCTGTCCTTCAATCCAGTAGTTCAGCTAGGACACTGTAAAATAAAGTTCAACTATTTAATGCCACGGAGCAGATGAGTACAGAAAGGATAGTCACATGCCTAGGATCCCAAATGTTTATATTTTGCATTAAAATATAGGAAGGTAATTTTGCATATCATATTGGTTAGAATTTTGGTTTGGCTCCATAAAGAGACTCCATAGTGGCTTAACAAAAGCAGAAGTATTATTATTTTTTGAAAGATTAAATCCAAGTATAAAAAGGTTAGTACTAATCTAATACTGCAGGGCCATAGTGGTTTATAAGCAGGCTGCTTCCAATTTTGCTGCCGTGCTACCCTTGGGATGCAGTCCAAGGAGCTGAACAGAGAAAAAGAAATTTGACCCCACCATTTACACATTAGCTCCAAAAGATGCACATATCTCTTTTCCTTCTTATATTTATTTGAAGGGAAGGACAAATAAAAACAAAAACTGGAACTAATTAAAGGAGCTTACCTGGCTGCTAGGGAGGCATAAAAAGATGACATCTATATTTAATGGTCACAAGCCTACCTAAATTTAAAGATTCCATTGCTGAAGAGTAGAAATTAGCAGTCTCTGGGGATTCATCAGATTATGTTTAAAAGGGAATAGAAAGACAGTTTCTATAAAGGGCAGAGAAAAAGTGTAATAATAGAATAAGATGTGGAGTGGAAAACTGTTCTCTATGTGAGGCTAATATTCAGTATTTTTATGCTGAAGGGGCCAAATTATTAAAAAGGGGAAATCTGTTGATTTAAGACAGAGAACAATTACAGGAGTAGAGCTCTTGAATGCTTGATATGAAATAGGATAAAAGAATAAAAGTAATCAGAAAAGGGCAGATCTCTATGACCTCATCTATATATCAATTCAGTTCAGTCGCTCAGTCATGTCTGACTCTTTTCAACCCCATGAACTGCAGCACGCCAGGCTTTCCTGTCCATCACCAACTCCTGGAGCTTACTCAAACTCGTGTCCATCATGTCGGTAATGTCATCCAACCATTTCATCCTCAATTTCCCCTTCTCCTCTCGCCTTCAATCTTCCCCAGCATCAGGATCTTTTCCAATAAGTCGGTTCTTCATTTCAAGTGATCAAAGTATTGGAGTTGCATCTTCCACATCAGTCCTTCCCATGAATATTCAGGACGGATTTCCTTTAGGATGGACTGGTTGGATCTACTTGCAGCCCAAAGGACTCTCAACAGTCTTCTCCAATGTCACAGTTCAAAAGCATCAATTCTTCAGTACTCAGGTCTCTATAGTCCAACTCTCACATCCATACGTGACTACTGGAAAAACCATAGCTTTGACCAGATGGACCTTTGTTGGTAAAGAAATGTCTCTGCTTTTTAATATGCTATCTAGGTTGGTCATAGGTTTTCTTCCAAGGAGCAAGCTTCTTTTAATATCATGGCTGCAATCACCATCTGCAGTGATTTTGGAGCCCCCCAAAATAAAGTCTCTCACTGTTTCCATTGTTTTCCCATCTGTTTGCCATGAGATGATGGGACCAGATATCATGATTTTCATTTTCTGAAAGTTGAGTTTTAAGCCAACTTTTTCACACTCCTCTTTCACTTTGATTAAGAGGCTCTTTTGTTCTTGCTTGCTTTCTGCCATAAGGGTGGTTTCATGCATATCTTATGTTATTGATATTTCTCCGGCAATCTTGATTCCAGCTTGTGCTTCATCCAGCCTGGCATTTTGCATGATGTATTCTGCATATAAGTTAAATAAGCAGGGTGACAATATATAGCCTTGACGTACTCCTTTCCCGATTTGGTACCAGTCTGTTGTTCTATGTCCGGTTCTAACTGTTGCTTCTTGACCTGCAAACAGATTTCTCAGTTCACTTCAGTTCAGTTCAGTCGCTCAGTCGTGTCCGACTCTTTGCGACCCCATGAATCGCAGCACGCCAGGCCTCCCTGCTCATCACCATCTCCTGGAGTTCACTCAGACTCACATCCATCGAGTCTGTGATGCCATCCAGCCATCTCATCCTCGGTCGTCCCCTTCTCCTCCTGCCCCCAATCCCTCCACTCTCCTCTTTCACTTTCATCAAGAGGCTTTTTAGCTCCTCTTCACTTTCTGCCATAATGGTGGTGTCATCTGCATATCTGAGGTGATTGATATTTCTCCCGGCAATCTTGATTCCAGCTTGTGTTTCTTCCAGTCCAGCGTTTCTCATGATGTCCTCTGCATAGAAGTTAAATAAGCAGGGTGACAATATACAGCCTTGACGTACTCCTTTTCCCTTTTGGAACCAGTCTGTTGTTCCATGTCCAGTTCTAACTGTTGCTTCCTGACCTGCATACAGATTTCTCAAGAGGCAGGTTAGGTGGTCTGGTCTTCCCATCTCTTTCAGAATTTTCCACAGTTTATTGTGATCCACACAATCAAAGGCTTTGGCATAGTCAATAACCCAGCAATAGATGTTTTTCTGGAACTCTCTTGCTTTTTCCATGATCCAGCGGGGTTGGCAATTTGATCTCTTGTTCCTCTGCCTTTTCTAAAGCCAGCTTGAACATCAGGGAGTTCACGGTTCACGTATTGCTGAAGCCTGGCTTGAAGGATTTTGAGCATTACTTTACTAGCATTTCTCAGGAGACATATATATATGGAATCATAAAAAAAAAAAAAAAAAACTATAGAAATAAAGAGCAGATTAGTGTTACCAAGGGATGGGGGTGGGAAGTGTGGGACAAAAGAATGAAGGTGGTCAAAGTGTACAAACTTCTGCTATTAAAATCAGTAAGTTCCAGAGCTATAACTCACAGCATGGTGACTATAGTTAACAACACTATTGTATACTTGAGAGGAGTACTAAGAGAGTGACTAAGAGAGTGACTTAGTAACTAAGAGAGAAGTGAATCTTAAAAGCTCACATCATGTGCAAAAATATGTGAGATGATGCATATGTTAACTGGCCTTATTGTGGCAATTGTTTTGCAGTATATACATATATCATCATTATTTTGTACATATTGAATGTACACAATGTTAACAATCAATTATATTTCAATAAAAATGGAAAAAATAAACAGTGCAAATGTTAAGCAAGAACTGAGGCAATTCAATAGTTACAATAGGAGGGAAGAAACCAAAAACTTTTAATCCACTTCTTGGCTGGTAGACATGGCAATTCTTTTCATGTTGCCTCTATTTACCCAGTCAAATAAGAAGCTAAAGCATTAGGTAAGTTGGAAAGATGGCGAGAATGTTGGATGTTGGAAGTTTAAAGAGGGAGGAGAAGATATTTATATGGTTTTTCAGAGAATCAGATGGAGAACCAAGTGACAAAGGAGCTATAGATAACTGTTTTTAAAACCCCTAGCAGTATAAAGTCATAAATTTAACACAACATGTCCGTGGTAGCATATTTCCTGGAAATATATTCAACTGTTCAGAAGTAGATATAGGATAGTCACAGAGCTGAGAATTATGATCATTTGAGTTTTACCAGACAAGTTTCCAAAGGGAAGAAATACACAATGAGAGGATAGTAATGTTTAGAATCAAAAGTATATGATGCTTGCTTGGTATGAAAGAAGTCAAGGTGTGAGGGGAGTAATAGAAAAATGATGCAGTCAAAAATGAAGACTATGACAGAGTTGAAGAATCACTGGAGCGTATGGCAAAAACCACTACAATATTGTAAAGTAATTAGCCTCCAATTAAAAGAATTAATTTCAAAAAAAGAATCACTGGAGTGAGGGTACAGCTGGTGTGAGATGAAATGTTAGGAGGTTGTGGTCAAAATGATTTGTGAACCTTGAGTGTGGCTATGAAAATGCTTGGCTGAAGTGGTTAAAATCAGCAAAAGAAGGGGATCAAATGAATGTTGCTGATGGCAGTCCATTTCAGAGAGCTGAGTGGAAGGAGTTGTGCCTAGGATATCTAAATCATATTAAGGAATATATAAAGCATTGTAGGGATCAGAGATGACCGAAAGGCTGAGATTCTTGTGGTAACAGAATCAAAAGGATTGGTAGGGCATTAGGAAATCATTCCTAATGGTCCCTCATGGTAAGATGGTAACAAGTTCTAATTATAATCATTAGGGTGTAGGAGGTTGAACTCCTAAGCAGTTTGCTGTGATACAACAAGGATTATGTATATAGGATGTGTGGCAATCTCAACAGAAGCAAATACAATTCTTCAGACACCTGTTCAAATACCTTAGTGCAAACGTCAGGTCAGGAGTGGTCATATCAGGAGAACATGGAGGAGCTGATACTTTTAAGCCATGAAAATATCTACTACTATGTTATGTAAGGCCTTGGCTAGGTAGTTCAAATTTTGAAGAATTAGTAAAAAGTATTTAGATGAGAAGAAGAAGGATATCTTATCCCAAGCAAGAATATGAACAAAGGGAAATTTCAAAGGTGCAAATGAACATGGAAAAGTTTTGGAATAATGATCAGGGTTTGTCATGTGACTAAAATTTAGGGTACAAGTGTGTACATGTGTCTAACTTTTGGGAGTTTAAAAGGGCTGAATATATATAAAGTATATATATATAAATATGTATATATATATTTAATTCTAAGAAATTTGAACTTTATCCTGGAGGCATTAAGAAAGTATTAGGCACTATTTTTTTTTTTAAGTAAGGGACACTTAAATTTGTGTTTTAAAATTATCCCTTTGGAAAAAGCATGGATGATTGATTAAAAAGGATTAATGGTGCAATATGGATGCAATGGTGCAGATGGCTGCAATATGTTAAATTGCTTGCATTGTATGTTATTGTTCAGTAAATATTAAGTCTGAAAAGCCAAGTGTTAGTTGCTCAGTCATGTCTGACACTGTGCAACCCTGTGGAGTGTAGCTTGCCAGGTTCCTCTGTCCATGGGATTTCCCAGGCAAGAATACTGAAGCGGGTTGCCATTTCCTTCTCTAGGGGATCTTTCCAACGCAGGGATCAAACCCAGGTCTCCTGCACTGCAGGCAGATCCTTTACCTTCTGAACCACCAGGACCCTTTGAAAAGCCATAACAACTATTGTTTTCATTTCCCAGATATGTGATTTGATAAACACTTCTCTCTCAACCTACTAGTTAAATTGACTAGCTATAGGATATCATAGTAACATGATTGTATATAGATAAAGATAATCCCTAAATAAGACCAACATGCCACAAATGGCACATAACAAGAGTTTAGTAGGAGTCCTGCATAATTCAACTGGCATCCAGTGTGTGCGTGTGTGGAAGTGTATGTGAACGAGAGAGAAGTGTGAAGGGGCTCAGCGGAATGAGCGAGGGGCAGATGCCAGTCTGAGAAAAGGGAGGTTTATGCCACACTGCAGCTCCACAACTAATCTGCAAGGCTGCTGAGAAACCAGCCTGTGATTCTCCTGTCACTTCATTAGGAGACATATGCCATATATCACCAAATATTACACCCCAAATGGCGAGACGCTATGAGACAATAGCTCTCGTTTTTTGTTTTTCCTAAACTCACATACCAGTCCGTGTGAAAGATCCTTAGTGACTGGAAATGAAAAAGAATTCAATGAAGACGGATACAAAATCCAAGGAAACAAGAAAGCATCTTTTGCTCCTTTGAGGTGCCTGTTTAACATTGGTGGCATTAGTGGTAAAAAACTCAACTGGCAATACAGGAGATGGCAGAGACGCTGGTCTGAGCCCTAGGTTGGGAAGATCCCCTGGAGGAGGAAATGGCGATCCACTCCAGTGTTCTTGCCTGGAGACTCCCCTGGGCAGAGGAGTCTGGCAGGCTAGTTCATAGGGTCAGAGTTGGATATGACTGAAGGAACTTAGCACACAAAACACTGAGTACCAGAAGTGATACCTTAATTGCATTAAAAATAATGCAATTATTATTAAAAACAAAGATTCATAACAAATAATTATTATTAACAACAAAGATTAAAATCATGCTTCCTGCCAAACCCTGTAGATAAAAGGATAAATAATGTAGTGTCTTGAATTCAAAATTCTCTAGTAAAGGGTACAGTATAAAGATCCATAAAAAGAAAATTATAATTACAATATAGTATGTAGTGTCTCTAACAAAGATGTGAACAAAGAACCATGAGAGCTTGGTAAAGGAAGTGACTAGTTGTGCTTTAGGGCAAAAAGAAACATTATGACGACCATGTTCCAGACACTAAAGAAGGCAATTTGCATATGCTGAGTATCAACTCCAGGTCAAACAGCTGTTACTTAGATCTGGATTTCAAATACAGCCTCCAGCCCTGTGCTACTTCATTATACCACACTGCTTCTTTTAACTATGGTATATTGAGTTATAGGATTTTATATGAGAAGAGATTAACCTTGAATAAGAGAAACCCCAGAAGCACAGGACTTCCAACTTCTAATTTGCAAAGAAACTTCATGTCCATAAAATATGCGTAGAACCAGTGGTTGGAATTGTACTTAGCGGTGACAGATTTTCTCTTCTTAGGCTCCAAAATCACTGTGGATGGTGACTGCAGCCATGAAATAAGACAACTGCTTCTTGGAAGGAAAGCTATGACAAACCTAGATAGCATATTAAAAAGCAAAGACATCACTTTGCCAACAAATGTCCATCTAGTTAAAGCTGTGGTCTTTCCAGTAGCCATGTGTAGATGTGAGAGTTGGACCATGAAGAAAGCTGAGCACCAAAGAATTGATGCTTTCAAATTGTGATGCAGGAGAAGACTCTTGAAAGTCCCTTGGACAGCAAGGAGATCAAACCAGTCAATCCTAAAGGAAACCAACCCTGAATACTCATTGGAAGGACTGAAGCTGAAGTTGAAGGTCCAATACTTTAGCCACCTGTTGTGAATAGTCAACTCACTGGAAAAGACCCTGATGCTGGGAAAGATTGAAGCAAAAGCAGAAAAGGACAGCAGAGAATGAGATGGTTGGGTGGTATCACCGATTCAATGGACATGAACTTGGGCAAACTCAGAGATAGTGAGGGACAGAGAGGCCTGGCCTGCTATAGTCCATGGGGTTACTAAGTGTCAGACATGACTTAGTGACTGAACAACCACCATAGCCCTATGAGAAAAAGTTTCAAAAAGCTAAATTTAGAAAAGGCAGAGGAACCAGAGATCAAATTGCCAACATCCACTGGATCATCGAAAAAGCAAGAGAGTTCCAGAAAAGCATCTACTTCTGCTTTATTGACTATGCCAAAGCCTTTGACTGTGTGGACCACAAAAAACTCTGGAAAATTCTTAAAGAAGTGGGAATACCAGACCACCTGACCTGCCACTTGAGAAATCTGTATGCAGGTCAGAAAGCAACAGTTAGAACTGAACGTGAAACAACAGACTAGTTCCAAAGTGAGAAAGGAGTACGTCAAGGCTGTATATTATCACCCTGCTTATTTAACTTATATGCAGAGTACATCATGAGAAATGCTGGGCTAGGTGAAGCACAAGCTGGAATCAAGATTGCCGGGAGAAATATCAATAACCTCAGATATGCAGATAACACCACCCTTATGGCAGAAAGTGAAGAAGAACTAAAGAATCTTCTGATGAAAGTGAAACAGGAGAGTGAAAAAGTTGGCTTGAGGCTCAACATCCAGAAAACCAAGATCATGGCATCTGGTCCCATTAATTCATGGCAAATAGATTGGGAAAGAGTGAGAGGCTTTATTCTGGGAGGCTCCAAAATCACTGCAGATGGTAACTGCAGCCATGAAATTAAAAGATGCTTGCTCCTTGGAAGAAAACCTATGACCAACCTAGACAGCATATTAAAAAACAGAGGCATTACTTTGCCAACAAAGATGCATCTAGTCAAATCTATGGTTTTTCCGGTAGTCATGTATGGATGTGAGAGTTGGACAATAAAGAAAGCTGAGCACTGAAGAATTGATGCTTTTGAACTGTGATGTTGGAGAAGACTCTTTAGGGTCCCTTGGACTGCAAGGAGATCCAACCAGTCCATTTTAAAGGAAATTAGTCCTGAATATTCATTGGAACGACTGATGCTGAAAGTGAAACTCCAATACTTTGGCCACCTGATGCAAAGAACTGACTCGTTGGAAAAGACCCTGATGCTGGGAAAGACTGAAGGCAGGAGGAGGAGGGGACAACAGAGGATGAGATGGCTGGATGGCATCACCGACCCAATGGACATGAGTTTGGGTAAACTCCAGGAGTTGGCAATGGACAGGGAGGCCTGGCATGCTGCAGTCCATGGGGTAGCAAAAAGTCAGACACAACTAAGTGACTGAACTGAACTGAAAAGTCACAAGCATCAGCTAATTAACACATCTTTCTTATGTCAGAATAAGTATTCAGAGATGGGATGACTGGTAAGTCAAAGATGTAAATAGTATCTTCAAATTCTGTTATAACTGTTAGTCCATGAAACATGCAAAGGTATTGGGTTGGCCAAAAAGTTGGTTTAGGATTTTCTGCAACATCTTATGGAAAAATCCAAATGGACTTTTTGGCCAATCCAATATATTTGAGAAACTTTAAGGCAACCTCCAAAACAGTAGTATAGAAAGAAGCATGGCAATATCCAAATGAAAAGTCTTTGAAATCACTAAGTTCAACTCTATCTTTCATTGTACAGATAAAATAGCAAGATGTAAATATGCTGAAAGATGTGCCAATGGACAACTCTTATCAGCACTGTCACAAGCAAAATCTGGACATATGAGATAGAAAGCTTTCAAGAATTCAATTGAAAAAAAAAAAAAATCCAGAGCTAAAGGTATCTTTTGTAAGAAGGCTGGATGTGGGTAAGAGTTGGATGTGGGTATCAAATACAGTGAGGATTCTGGACAGACCAGGTTTAATATGAAGGCACTTGGTACCTGGGAATTAATTAAAGAAAAGAAGGAAAAGACAAATAAAGGAATATAGTACTCATAAATTAACATCTTTAAAAATTAGCTAATCCTTACCAAGCCTTTCTGACCAAGTAGTCTTTGTATTTAGAACTCAGTATACCAGAGTGAAGGCAGACAAAAGTGATGCTTTAATTTACATGCCATGAACAGCTCTTTATTAAAGTGGTTATGGGGTATCCATATATTAAACAAATGTATGAGCAATCCTGCCAAAAACTAATGAATTTCATAGATTTTCTTTAATGTTAAAATGTCTTTGGTTCAAAGTCAGGGATTTCTGTAGATATAATATATAATGTGCAGTAACTCATGATATGCATTTGGATGCAAAGCTAAGGACTATAGTATTTTCATATATTTTATTTCATTTACTGTTTGGGTTATGCATTGATTAGGAGAATCCTATTCCAAGTAGAATTATATACCAAATCCAAACAATTTGAACAGTATCTTAGCAAATAATTTATTAGGTTGATTTAACATAATACCACTTTGTCATTGACTGCTATTTTTTTTGACTTTGAGCATATTTTTTAACCTTTGAATTTTTTTTCAGTAACATATTTTATTTGCCTAGTATTGTTGCTGAAATCAATCAATAAGATGCATTTTTACTATTCTTTGATATATTTGTTTACTCGTTATTGAACCATTGAAGTTACTACATTTTGGAATAGACATTTGGGACATAGAAATGAATAATACACATGTTACCTGAATAAATGACCCCAGCACAATGTAAAGGAGCTAAATCCTCACAAGATTTTAACTCTGTGATTCATATAACATATGTTGGGTAAATATTTGCTATTTGGATTTTGAATTTACAATGGCATTCTTATTATAAGGATATTATAAAATTTAGAGATAAAGAGGGTAAGAGGTCAATAATGATTAAATTGTATATACTGGTTTACCATTCATTGATTACTATCTCTTACATTATTACATTTGCTACTCACAGCCATCTTGTGGGATTAATGTGATTAGGTATTGTTATAATTCCTATTGCTTAGACAAAGAAACTGAAGTTCAGAGAAACAGTCTCTTCACCAAGTGGGTCGACATAACTCAGCTAAAGTTCAGTAAGATGCAGGCTTTATGTTATATCAATTCAAAAGCCAATTCCTTTTTTGCTAATTCAAACTGTCTCCATGTAAGCAGTGCTGTACTCAGATAAAGCTTGGTGCAGGAGATACTTAAATGTTTCTGATTTGACACAAGATGGGGGAGAGAATAAAAGGGATTATTCCAGTTTATATAATAATTAGAAATAATAACTAAATAGTAACTATTTCTGATCTGCAGTTATTTTTGTTGTGAGTTTTCAACTTGCCTTGAGAACTAAGTAAAATTTTGCCATTAGTGTCTTCTACCCATTTGTCTTAATTACACTCAAGGGAGTAACTGTGTAACAGGAGATGATAAAATGTTTGCTTTAATTTTACTCATTTATGGTAATCAAATCTGGCACCAAATGCATTTGTACGTCTGTCTTTAATCACTCCCACCACAGACGATCTCCATTTCGCTTCACCT
The DNA here is from genome assembly GCA_006410635.1 of Cephalophus harveyi. NCBI lineage: Eukaryota > Metazoa > Chordata > Mammalia > Artiodactyla > Bovidae > Cephalophus > Cephalophus harveyi. The sequence goes on from SJYT01078120.1 coordinate 699,459, forward strand.
CTTTTTTGTTAAGACCATTAAGGTGTTAAGTGCAAAGTTACCTCTTGATGGAACAAGGCTCCAGACAGTCTGAGTTGAGAAACACCAGCACTGTGACTTAGTTGCCACAAGATACTGTTGATCAAACATTATGTAATCTCGGATGGTATTAGATTAAAGAGAAAAAGTCAATGAAGGAAGAACAGTTAATACTTTAAGAATGATATTCCAACACAAAGTTTCAACAAAGTTATTGATATTTTCTTAAAGGTTTTAGAATATCATAATTTTGAGAAAGGTCATAATTAATAGGATAAAGAAAAAAGAAGAAATATTTTAGATCATATGAATGAAACAGTTTATTTGTATACCCTTTTAGAAGGGAGACATCTCATTTAAAATTACACATCTAAGAGTTTATACATTTCAACATACTGAGTTGATATTAAAATTTTAATCCATCACTAAAAACTTACAAAATGTTGATGGAAAATATCTTGTTAGATATACTATTAAATATAAATTTATAGTAATTTTTTAAAGTTCATATTTCAAAAATGTTATTTTCTGTATTCCTAAATTGGAATTCAGAGGTCTGCATATTTTCAGTAGAAAACCTCTTTGTAATTCTTTTAGAAAATCAATTGAGTTTATCTGTTTCCTTGTTATTTGCAATTCAGAGGAAACACTTCCACGTTACCTGGAAAGTTGCTGAGTACTCTATTTGAGGGGTTTTCTTGGGCAGATATAAAGCTTCAGGCTTTTCATACCCATACCCTTTCCACCCAAGAGAAGAGCCATCCTAGACAAGAGCTCTGAAGAGAATTTTGAGATGAGCTGGATAGAGCAACTTTTAAATTCCTCCCGAAGGATTTGGCTTCATTAAAAAAAAAATCCTATAATTTGAAAAGATAAGCCTTTTACTCTTAGATGACTCCTGTGGCTGGGAATAATATTGGTACCAAGAGTTTACTACAAAAAGGTTACATCATTTGGGGATAAATCAACTGTTGAGGTGAAGTTCGGGCTTTTTCTGTGGGCTCAGTTCTAAAAGCTGAGTTTTCAAACAAAAAAAAAAAAAAAAAAAAAAAAAGAGAAGTACAGCCTAGATCTAGTTTGACTGAAATTGAACTTCTGATTCCACAATCTCTAGAACTCCAAACCTCTTTCATTTCTTAACAGTTCTCATATTAACTCTCCTCTGGCTCTTCTGAGCTCCATATTTTGTGTTAATCATGTTCTTTCATGACATACCTGGCTCAGAATTAAGTTTGTTACCCAATTTATACCACAAATTCTTTCAGACCTTGCACATCATGATAATTATATTTCATAGATGTTTGAAAGGATCATGGAGAGGCACCAAATCAGCATCGTATAGCCTTTGCAGTCTTTGCTGGATTCCCTTCTCATTACAGTTTCTTCCTTTCTTTGGTCCTCTGATAAACCTAATTTGAATGACTTGGAGCCTCCAACCACCAGAACACTGAAAGAACCAGCATTCCACAAGCCCATAATCCTTCTGAGCTTCAGCAATGGGTACAGATATGTGCTTATTCAGATTTGGGCTAGAGTCTTTGCAGGAGACTGGTGTGGTTATGGAAGAAGAAGGAGAAAGAGAAAAACAATGGCTTTATCTGCATGATCTAAGAAAATATTAGAGCATATCTCTAGATATCACTTCTCCGAAACACTTAATGATCACAGAATTTAGGAGTGACAATAGGACATATTACATTGACATCTTCAGCTGAGCCCTCTCTTCTGAACCCCAGCTTCCTACTAAACATCTCCACTTGCTTGCCTTTTCTAACTCAATCTATACTACACTGATGGGCTTCCCAGGTGACGCTAGTAGTAAAGAACCTGCTTGTCAATGCAAGAGACAGAAGAGATGTGGGGTTGATCCCTGGGTCAGGAAGATCCCCTGGAGGAGGGCATGGCAACCTACTCCAGTATTCTTGCCTAGAGAATCCAGTGAACAGAGGAGCCTGATGGGCTACAGTCTCGAAGAGTTGGACTCGTCTGAAGCAGCTTAACAGATAAGCACACATACTATACTGATTCGACTTTCCTAAAAATACTTTATCTGCAGTGTTTCCTGACCTCAGAGAATGGTGACAGCAGTGATCCAGCTGCACAGACCAGAACTCAGAACTGCTCTTTCTCCCTCCTCACTCTAAAACTTCAGTAAGTTACTAAGCTCGTTCTATTCTATGATCTTCTTTAATACCTCTGCATGTATCCATCCCTTTTCCAAAAATAAGCAAAAGCTCTAATTGGCCATTACCTCAACTGCTAATACAACTCTTCTTTGCTCTCTCTCCATCTATGCATCTTATACCATTTCCCACAATACATCCATAGAAAGAAAGAAAGTGAAGTCACTCAGTCATGTCCGACTCTTTGCCACCCCATGGACTGTAGCCTACCAGGCTCCTCCATCCATGGAATTTTTTAGGCAAGAGTACTGGAGTTGGGCAGTAGGTTGCCATTTCCTTCTCCAGGGGATCTACCCGACCTAGGGATCAAAGCCAGGTCCCCGCATTGCAGGCAGATGCTTTACCATCTGAGCCACCAGTTATCAATATCAATATATTAAAAGATGTGACCATGCCATCTATGGATTGAACTTCTTCTTTGACATTCCATTGCTCTAAGATGAAGTCCAAGATCACTTGCATGGCTTTCAAAGCCCTTCTCAGCCTTGTTGTTGACTAAACCCTCAGCTGATTTCCCTAGGTTTGTTACCATCTAGCTCTGCTGGACTTTTATCCCCTTCATCAAATATGCCACACTCTTTCACTTATGACAAAGAATGATAGACCATTTTTCAACATCTGGGAGAATAAAAAAGAAAAGAACTAGACATGTTGCTTTCTCTAGCAAGGGAGACTAATGTAGTTTAGACATAATTTCTCTGAGCTGAACAGATTATTGATGTTATATAGAGTTTTAGGAAAGTGTAGATTTCAGGGATTGGTGGATTTTCAGGCACCTGTATTAGATTGGTCGGTTGGATTTTCAGTGAATCATATTATGAATATTTAAATACTTGAATGGAGAAATTTTTGATTGGTTGGCACATAAAAGACTCTTTTTACTGGAGTGTTTCATTCCTAACTGGCTGATTTACATGTGAGGAACTGTCAATGATTCATCAAGTTGTAAGAATACATTCATTAAGGTCAGTTGTCTTTGCTGATTAAATGAAAGAGTTTAAAACATATTTCAGGGGCTACTTGTTACCAGGGCTATAGGAAAAATGAGTCCTTTCTAGGAGTGTGAAGATGGGATTTATTCTCATCTGCCCACTACTTTTCTTTACTTACTTAACATCAGTTTATTTTTAGCACTCAGCTTACTTGTTACTTCCTCAGGGATAGTTTTTGTGACATACTGTTCACTAAACATTACCACTCAATCCTACACTACCTGTTCCTGACACACATCAAAATGTTAACCACTGCTCCGCTTCCTATCTTGCCTGCTAGACTATATATCCATAATGAAAGGAGCTATATCCTTCTTACTTATCAGTATGTATTTCCTTCTTTGTTGTTCAGTTGCTAAGTTGTGTCTGACTCTGTGATCCCACTGACTGCAGCTCACCAGGCTCCTTTGTCCTCTACTATCTCCCAGACTTTTCTCAAATTCACGTCTGTTGAGCTAGTGATGCCATCCAACCATCTCATTCTCCATCTCATTCTCCATCACCCCCTTCTCCTGCCTTCAATCTTCCCCAGCATCAGGGTCTTTTTCAATAAGTTGGCTCTGCATCAGGTGGTCAAAGTATTGGAGCTTTAGCTTCAGCATCAGTCCTTCCAGTGAATATTCAGGACTGATTTACTTTAGGATTGACTGGTTTGAGCTCCTTGCAGTCCAAGGGACTCTCAAGAATCTTCTCCAGCACCACAGTTCTAAAGCATCAATTCTAAGGCACTCAATCTTCTTTACAGTCCAACTCTCATATCCATACATGACTACTGGAGAAACCATAGCTTTAACTATATGAACCTTTGTCAAAGTGACATCTCTACTTTTTAATATAAGGTCTAAGTTTGTCATAGCTTTCCTTCCAAGAAGTAAATGTCTTTTAATTTCATAGCTGCTGTCACTGTCCACAGTGATTCTGGAGCCCAAGAAAAGGAAATCTGTCACCGCTCCCAACTTTTTCCCTTCTATTTGCTGTGAAGTGATGGGACTGGATGTCATGATCTTAGTTTTTTGAATGATGAATTTTAAGCCAGTTTTTTCACTCTTTTCTTTCCCTCTCCTCTTTCACTTTCATCAAGAGGCTCTTTAGTTCCTCTCCACTTTCTGCCATTAGGGTGCTGTGTGTGTGTATGTGTGTGTGTGTGTGTGTGTGTGTGTGTGCGTGTGTTGTGTGTGTGTGAGTCTCTCAGTCATGTCTGCCTCTTTGCAACCACATAGACGCTAGTCATGCAGGCTCCTCTGTCCCTGGAATTCTCTAGGCAAGAAGCCTGGAGTGGATTGCCATTCCCTTCTCCAGGTGAACTTTCCAACCCAAGGGTTGAACCCCGGTCTCAAGCATTGCTGGCAGATTCTTTACCATCTGAGCCACCAGTGAAGCCTCAGTAGGGTGGTATCATCTGCATATCAGAGGTTATTGATATTTCTCCCAGCAACCTTAATCCCAGTTTATAATTCATCTAGCCAGGCATTTTGCATGATGTACACTGCATACAAGTTAAACAAGCAGGGCAACAATATACAGCCTTGTCAGACTCCTTTCCCAGTTTGGAACTGGTCAGTTGTTCCATGTTGGGTTCTAAGTGTTGCTTCCTGACTGGATATATAGGAGACAGGTAAAGTGGTCTGGTATTCTCATCTCTTTAAGAATGTTCCACAGTATGTTGTGATTCACACAGTCACAGGCTTTAGAGTAGTCAATGAAGCAGACGTAGATGTTTTTCTGGAATTCTCTTGCTTTCTCTATAATCCAACGAATGCTGGTCATCTCTCTTTCCTCTCCCTTTCCTAAAACCAGCTTTTATGACAGGAACTTCTTGGTTCACATACTTAAGGCTAGCCTGAAGGAAACAGAGCATAACCTTACTAGCATAAAAAATAAGTGTGATTGTATGGTAGCCTGAATGTTCTCTGGCATTGCTCTTGTTTGGGATTGAAATGAAAACTGACCTTTTCCAGTCCGACAGCCATTGCTGAGTTTTCCAAATTTGTTGACATGAGTGTAGCACTTTAACAACATCATCTTTTAATATTTTAAATATTTCAGCTGGAATTCCATTACCTCGACTAACTTTGTTTGTAGTAATGCTTCTGAAGGCCTTTGACTTCATATTCAAGGATATCTGGCTCTAAGTGAGTGACCACATCATTGTAGTTATCCACGTGTTTAAGAACCATTTTTGTATAGTTTTCCTCTGTATTCTTGCCACCTCTTCTTAATTTCTTCCTACCCCTAGGAAATTAAGGTTGGAAAAATCTATAATTAGCCTACAATTATGCTCCAGGTTACATAGACTGTAAAAGACAGAACACTTTCAATCTTGCATTTTCTGGCACTAAAACCAATGCTTCTTCTACCATCCTCCAGATACCTCCCACAGGCAAAAATAAGAAAATGACAGGAGTCCCTGAAACCTTGTTTAAAAAGTCATCCTCATTTTTCTGCTGAGACTTGGGTAATTTTTCTTAATTCTATAACAAAGCTTCTTTAGAGCAGAAGAAAAGCACCCCTTATAAAACTTTCAGCAGGGTGTAGCCACTATGTCTCTCCAATACACTGGGCCACTAAATTATGATCACATTATAGCAACAATGAGAATGCCAGGGAGTGATGGAATATGAACGAGCTTCTATAAACAGAAAGTATATACTCATATTCTGCGAAAGAAGTCAGTCAAGCAGAGACTTTTCAAATAACTGGCAGTGTACCAACTTTCAGTGAAAGCTGACTGATAGACTTGTGATATAATTTATATGGTAGTGTGCATATATTTTCAACTTTATTATTTTCATTTGTGGTAAGGGAATTTAGATCTGAAAGATGTAATGGAATTGTGTGTTATTTGAACGTCTAATAAGCATCTCTATCTACTATGGATAATGTTGATAACAAAGTCAAGGCTCTGTGCAGGGTGGGTTTATTTTTATCAAGTAGAACTTTGTTATCCGTTGTTTAAAGGCAGGGCTACAATTTATTTTAAGATAGCTAAATACTTCATTCAGGACTGCTCAAAACTGCCTTATCTGAATATTTCTGGTCTCAGGGTGCTAGCTTCAATTTCTACACAGTATGGGTTTTGATATGTTAAGGCTCAAGTTGAAGTACATAGACATAAAATTGCAAAACAGACCAAGAAGCTTCATCAAAATAATAATAATAATAATCCTTGCAGATTAGAGAACCAAGAATGTAAGTTGTGAATAAAAGCAAGTTTTGCTGTGAAGAGAGAAAGAGATCTTATTTAGGTTTTTTTTTTTTTTTTAATGGCGCTTTTGGAGGGTGACTATGTAAACACTACAGAATTACATGATAATGTCTATTGTCATGTCTATTATGTTTCAGTTTCCAGGGCCCCAATTTCATCCAGTGGTAGGTAACTTTATGGAAATAACTTTTGTGTTGAAACAACATAAACATGTTGAAGAACATGAGATATGCTATGAATGTTTGGGTAAAATGTACTTTCACAGTCCTCTGCTATTTTACCTGAGTGGAGCATAGTGAAAAGCAGTGAAGTACAGATTGGTGTTTTCTCTTCTTCTTTTCCTTTTCTTCTTTGTTTTTCCTTCCATCTTCCCTATGATCTTGAATTTTGTATGAAAAGATCTATATTTCTAAAGTCTCAAAGAGGTCAGGGACCCAAGAAAATATTTCATTAGACTGGAGATAAGTAGAATTTTTTACATTAAAGACTGTTAGAATCTATTGGAACACATTTTGAAAATATTTGGTGTTAAACAATAAAATGATACTCCCACAGAAACTGAAAATGAAAAGAAACAGTTTACCAATGGTTGTTAAAATGACAAGTATCAATAAAAGCCAAAAATGTTATGGGCAACAGTGTAAGAAAAACTCCATAAGGATTTTCTGAGCTGACAATGGAGAGCTTTCAGTTTCTCTAAATCTGTAGTTGAGAATCAAGTCAGACCAAAAGTTCTTTTTTCTTCAGCTTTATTGAGATATAATTGATACTTAAAATTGTAAGATATTTAATGTATACATTGCAGTGATTTGATATATGTTTACATTGTGAAGGCATTTTCCCCATCTGCTTAATTTTCAAATCCTATTACTTCACATATTTACTTATTTATTTATTTTTTTGGTGAGAACATTTAACTTCTATTCTCAGCAAATTTCTGTTATGCCATACAGTCACCATATTTTACAATCGATTCTATGACCTCTCAGGATCCTTATTATGCTCCACCCCCTATCCCCGGCAACCACTCTGTTTCTGAGTTGGCTTGTTTTTATCCTTTGTTCGAGAGCAAAGCATCTTTGTTAAAGTGTTTTCTTAGGATAATATTTCTGGAGGGGTGAAGCTTGAAGTGTTACATGTACAGACTGAAGAATATGAAATATCTCTTTTGTAGACTACTGGTGCTAACATTGTGAGTAGCGCTAAGTTAGATATAGACTCCTGGATCTGTGCAAGCATGAATGATTACAGGTATTTAATTCAGATTTGTGGGAACATGGAATTATTAAAAAAAAGAACAACAAGTTCAAATAAGAAAGTATTAAGATATTTTAAAGATGGATCATTTATACCCAAAAGAATAATATTTAAGAAATTATGGTTACCTGCAACAATAGGACATATTTGGGGGATTACAGACAGGTTAGTATGATGATTAACATTTTTGAAAGATTAGTAAAGAATGAGAAGAGTTGAGAAGGTGTAATAGCTATTTATTACTGCATAAGAAACTTAGTAGTTTAAAACAATAGATCTTTATTATTTTGTATTAATCGTTTCTGAGGGTCAGAAATTTGGGAGCAGCTTAGCTGGTGATTCTGGCTCAAGGTCTCTCATAAGACTGCAATGAAGCTGCATCGTTTAAACTTGGACTGTGGTTGGAGGATTCCCTTCCAAGGAGGTTCACTCTCATGTCTATTATCTGGAGTTCTCACTTCCTTACTACCTGTAGGCTATATACCTAATGTTTTTTGTTTTTTACCATGTGATCATTTTCAAAGGAGTACAAATGAAAGAGAGAAAACCCAAGGTGGAAGCTCAGAAATCTCAAGATTTTATACCCTAATCTCTGAAGTAACTTTCCATTACTTCTGCCATATTCACACAAACCAACCCTGCTACTCTTATGGAAGGAGAGAAAAGGAGGGTGTGAATTGAAGGAATTGGGTATCATTGGAAGTCGTTTTGGAGGTTGCTATCACAGAAAGTAACACGCGATAAAGGGAAAGCCATAAAGACAATTACAGAGTCAGGTACACATAAAATACTAGTTTGAAAATAAACAGCTTTCACCAAATATACACATTTGCCTTTCCTTTCTCAATTTACCCAAGATATACATTCTAGACTTTCATATTTCAAAGTCACACTTAGAGCAATTTTATAAGAATAGAGCAATTTCATAATAAAATTAGTGAAAGAAGAAAATAAACCATTTTTCTTGGATTCTGTCGTATTTAGTTGAATTGTGACAAACTGCTTTTATTTCTATAGAAACACGGTGCTTAAATGGATAATCGTTTCCTAGTACATGTGAAGATACTAAAGTCTACGTGTGAACTGATTTCCCCAAGGTGTCACAGCTTATTAACCAGCTGTGTTGAAAATAAATTTCATCCTTAGTCTCCACCCTCTCTTCCCTCTGCCTCCTCTTGCTGTCTCTTCTGTGGCTAGATATTACAGTACAGTTCAACTAAACCCGTACATTTCTCACGGTATCTAGCTGTGCTTTCCAATATGGTAGCCACTAGCTTCATGTGGGTCTTGCCTGGAAAATCTCATGGGCGGAGGAGCCTGGTAGGCTACAGTCCATGGGGTCGCTGAGTCAGACGCGGCTGAGCGACTTCACTTTCACTTTTCACTTTCATGAATTGGAGAAGGAAATGGCAACCCACTCTAGTGTTCTTGCCTGGAGAATCCCAGGGACGGGGAAGCCTGGTGGGCTGCCGTCTATGGGGTCGCACAGAGTCGGACACGACTGAAGTGACTTAGCAGCAGCAGCAGCAATTTCATGTGATTATTTAAGCTTGTAATTAAATTGTTAGTCACTCAGTCATGTCTGACTCTTTGCAGCTCCATGAACTGTAGCCTCCCTCTCTCTGGAAGCTGCTTCCCTGGTGGTGCAGACAACAAAAAAATTTGCCTGTAATTCAAGACCAGGGCTTGATCCCTGGGTCTGGAAGATCCCCTGGAGAAGAGAATGGCAACTCACTCCAGTACTCTTGCCTGAAGAATTACATGGACAGAGTCTGTCTGGCAGGCTATACAGTCCATGGGGTCACAAAGAGTTGGACACGACTGAGCAACTAACACTTTCACTTTCAAACTGAAACACATATTAAAAACTCAATCTCTTAGTTATACCAGGTCCATTTCAAATGCTCATTAGCTATGTACAACTAAAAGTAAGTATATTATCAGCCATAGAGAAAATTTTCCTCACCATCAAAAGTTTTATTGATGCTTGGAGCTGGTGCACAGGGATGAGCCAGAGAGATGATGTGGGGTGGGAGGTGGGAGGGGGATTTGGGATTGGGAGCTAATATACACCCATGGTGGATTCATGTCAATGTATGGCAAAACCAATACGGTATTGTAAAGTAAAATAAAGTAAAAATAAAATTAAAAAAAAAAAAGTTTTATTGAAAAACACTGATCTGTGGTATATCTCTGATTGCCTTTTGTTTCCCCTGTGAGGTATGAATATAGGTTAGATACTGTGATTCACCCAAATCCAAACATTATTTTTCCCTAATATCTAAATATCTGTGGTATAGGTTGGTCTGTGGCTTTTAACAGGTAATTAATTTTGAAAGGCCACAATGAAAATTTTAATTGGTTGTTCCACATCCTTTACAACAATCCCTACAATATTTAATTAAATATCTATCAGAGAACAATTAATTAATTAGGCCACAGATGTAGGGAAACACCTCATCAGTCACAGAACTCTGTTTTTTTCCATATTCGCTTTTTTTTAGGTAAAAAACCTAATCATTAAGAGAAATCATATACTACATTTTCTTCAGGCTAGACTCTTAAATCTGTTAACTAAGGTTTTATAAAAGCCACTTATTTGGTTTCCCTGCTTCATACCATCTCACTACCAATCACCCATACCATCATCAGAGTTTTCTTGCTAAATGTTGGCTTAATTCAGTTCTTCCCTTCTTAAAGACATTTTTAATCCTTGACAAACCCCAACTCCTTAATGTGTTTCATTAAGGCCCGTATAATCTGTGATCAACCCACCTCCCTGTATTTGTCTCCTGACATATCTTCAGACTCATCCTTAGTTTTTCTCCATTTTCTAAACTCATAAAGTCCTTTATTTCTTTTAAGGTTTTGCATGTGTTATTTTACTTCCTTTAGCCTCTTGCAATGCCTATTTATTCTTTAAGTCTCCTCTATAAATATCACCTCTTACAGGTTTTATTGGTCAAAGTTAATAAGCTGTCCTCTGTGCTCTGACAACTCCAAGGGATATACTACGAAATCATTATAGTACTTTCTAACTTGTACCAAAATGTCTATATCCTCTGCCAGTCTATATGCTTTTAAATGACCACGGTTGCGTCTCCATGATTTTAGATAGCATTCATGACAGTTCTAGCCATCAAACATAGTTTGAGAGTGAATAAATGGATGATTGAATGTTTTGAGTGAATGAAGGAATGAATGAATGGATACATGAATGTTGACAAAAAAGCAACCCAAGAGAAATTATCTAGGGTTTTTCATAGCTTTTTCTGGGTCCAGCAGTGAACATCAATTGAATTTTTCTGCCCACATTTTTCTGTGAATAGCATCTACTTCAAACTTCATGGTGACAGCCATGAACTCTTGAAAGCAATGTTCTAAAAACATGATTGAACCTCATTGGTCCAGCCAAATAAATGTAAGTGGACATCTGGTTTATGTTAGCTAAATTAGTTCTTCCAAATAAACTTGGATCTGAAATTCAGAGATCTCATCCTCAGTTGTTTAAAAACAATAACAAAGAAAGAAGATAGATACATTATCAAATGAAGCTAGAATTGAGTTTATTACAAGCAATCAAAATGATCCCAAATAATATGGCATCCATTTAAAGAGTCTGCCTGCAATGTGGGAGACCCGGGTTCGATCCCTGGGTTGGGAAGATCCCCTGGAGAAGGAAATGGCAATCCACTCCAGCACTCTTGCCTGGAAAATCCCATGGATGGAGGAGCCTGATAGGCTCCATGGGGTCCATGGGGTCGCAAAGAGTCGGTCACGACTGAGCGACTTCACTTCACTTTTAAAGAGATGAAGCACTAACATAAAAATTTCTTCTGATACTTTAATTAAAAGATACTCAAGAGCAGTCTATAAGGCATCTCCTTTCTATTGTTTTATATCAATATTCTCAAATTCAATCTCCTAACTTGCATTTTCTTCTTTTAAAGTGACATTATTTCTTTCTAATTATTTCCCTATATTATCTCTGTCCAATATTCCATCTCTTGATACCTTTCTTATGCCCAGACTTATCTGTAAGTGGTCTGTAACTCTAGTCAAGAAACTTATCTGCTCAATCTTGTATTAATGTAACAATCTGTGCTCTTTATTTATATCCTTGCAGGTATCTGGCAAACTATTAATCACCCAAAAGTGCTGAATTATTATAGTTACATGTATTTAGCAGAAATCCTATATTGCCTGATTGAATATGATTTTCAAATAGTTTCTTTCAATCCTACTAATATATTGGTTATTATTTAGTTTTTAACATATATTTCTGTATTTTCTCTGCCTGTGTGTGAGCTCATCTTGGCCTGTCAGCTCTCCTAAAATATCAGTATAGTTCACTTGATTTAATGGGCATTTATTGAGGGATTATTATTTATCAGTCCTTACATTAGTTGTCTTTTTTCAACTGGTCAAAATTTAGAGAGAGCAGTATATAAAAATAGGCAATTGTAGTAAAGTCTGTTACTGAGGTGTGCATTATAGGCAGGTCAATCAGCATGAACAGAAACATCAATCTGGTGATATGAGTAATGGGAACTACAATTATTTTCTGTAACTTGGGAATTTGTGGCAATACGGATAATGGTAAAAGACACTGGATAGGTAGGCAAGTGTACAGTTTATGAAGGTCTTGGTCTTTCCCCTGTAAGTAATGAGTATTTCTTAAAAGATTGTCACTAGTACCATTAGCTACATGTTTTGTCCCCCTTGACCCCTGCCAAAATTCCTATGTTTAATCCTAACATTCAACATGTTGTTATTTGGGTGGATTGTCTTTTGGAGGTGATTAAGTCACAAAGGTGGAGATCTCATGAAAGGGATTAGTGCCCTTATAAAAGAGACTCCAGAGAGATTCCTCTTCTCTTCCACCATGTGAGAACATAACAAAAAGACATTCATCTACGAACCAGGAAGGACACTGAATCCAGCAGTGCTTGATCTTGGACTTCCTAGCCTCTAGAACTATGAAAAATAAATTTATGTTGTTTATAAACCACCAATCTATGTTATTTTTTAGGAGCTTGTATGGACTAAGACAAACAGAAATAATATATATTATCAGATATGTATTTATTGACATTTTTGCTTATTTTTGTTAAAAAAAATTGCAGTAATCTGATACTTATAAAGACAAATGTTCTGCAATCCCACTCTTTATTATAATCACTGATTAATAGTTTAGTATCAGTATTCAACATTTCCCTATATACTTAATATATAGTAAACATATTAAATCTTGATGCACATACATTTCTGCAATTTCCTTTTGTCATTTAACATATTATAGAGTATTAAGAATGTCAGTACAGTACAATACAATATTGAGAATACTTTCTGCCTTCTTTTGTAATAGCTACAGAGTATGTATTTCATTTTTTGTATGCTACATACTTTATTTAACCATGTCTCTTTTAGTAAATATTTAAATTATTTCTATTAATTTATTCAAATTTTATTTACACATACAACTCCCTTTTCATATCTGGTCTGTTTGCACTTTTCTCCTCTGGGATAAGGTCTGGAAATTCAGGGCAAAGTCAGGGCTAGCACATTGGATGATTTCAGAAGAAACATTCTCATGATTTGTGGGAAGGATGACCCTGAAATTAGGTAGAGCATAGTTTCCAACTTCCCAATCCACACTTTGAATGCTATTTTCACAATGCCCTTTGCTATGCACCAGACGTTCTAAGTACTTCACATGTAAAAACTCATTTATTTCTAACAACAACCACATGTAGGAGGTATTTTACATATGAGAAAATGGATGCTTACAGAGGTTCAGTGATTTGTCCATGGTCTTATAAACCTTCGGTGAATGACAAGTGAGCTTGTATAGATAAATACAGTGGAATGTCAGTTTTGGATAATCAGGAATTGCAAAATGGCCTTCAAAATCCAGGGTTAGAGCACTTCTCTAAAGGCAAAGGAATCAACACTGAGTCCACAAAAATTACCCTTAAGAAAGACAAAAAAGCTGATGAAATTCCCTTCTGCAACTCCTCTGAATTCACCATATCAGAGAAGTGGAACGGAATTCTCTGGCCAACACTGGAAGCTGTAAATCTGGGGCTTGTGTCGTGGCATTAAATTATAGTGTCAGAAATAAGAATCTAAAGCCCGTCAGTGGTATAAATAACTGAAAAGAGATTACAGTCTAAAACGGGCTGCATACATATTTAAAAAGTGCTGTGTATACCGCTTGGGAAAATATATGATGCTAAATCTAATAGCCCCATCTTGCTTCCCAGCTCTTGAGCAGTAATTTAAAACCTCAGCATTTTGAAGGAGGAAGAAAAGGACTGCCTATCATGAACACATGTAAGTTAAAATGCACTAATGATTGCCATGATATAAATGAAGGACTGTATATCAGATCCATGTTATTCTTTATTTTGTAATAAATGTTAAGTTAAATAAATATGACGACCCTGCAGTGGTCAGATTTAAAACGTAATCTTTTGTATTGCACGTATTTCTACCCTCATCTTACCTTTTCTGGGGGGTGTAAGAGGGGAAAGGATGAGACACTTTAAATGTGTTTCAGGCTCAACAGGACAATATAAAGGCATATCCACATAAACTTTAAAAAACATTTTACAATATACTATAGCAGGTTAATTTATTGGTGAAATATTTGCCCCTAATATCATCATATTTTATTGTGGAGAAAAAAATACAGGTTTTAATTAGTTGCTTTTGGCATAAAAGTGATAAAGATGTACTTTTTATTAAAAGAAGTCAGAATCATGAAGTATTAATTTCATCTTGCTTATTGGTGCTCATTAAGGTTTCCTGAAAGCATATTTTTAAGAGAAATTAAGGAAACCTGACCAGTAAAGAGAATTCATTTTAAAGGTTCTGTATTTCTCATATGAACTGTGCCATTTTTATGAGCAGTTGAACTGTAGATACTCTTAGTTGATGAGTTACAAACTTCTAAATGTCACCTTTAAACATCCAAAAATTATTTAGTTATTTTTATCATGAATAGTTTTGCTGCTGAGTACTCTGGGGAAAATTATGTTAAATGGGAGAGCTCTGAATCTTCCTAAAACATCACTCCTCTTGTATTTTCCCCTTGTTAAGAACTGACAATAGTTCCCTTGTGTTCATCAAACTATGTTCAGGATGCTCATTGCATCATTGGAGACTCTCACACATAAGCCCCATCAAGAGGCTAGAAGAGGGACTTCCCAGTGGTTATGACTCTGCGCTTCCAATAAGGGGATGCAGTTCTATCCCTGGATGGGGAACTAAGATCTCACATGTGGCACAGCCAAAAGATTTTTAAAAAAAGGCTAGAAGGAACTGAATTGTGGGCAAATATTGGATTTCAGCAAGTAGAGGGAAGTGGATACTTTGTGTCAGTCCTGCCAGAGGATAGATACATGTGTAGAACTCTATTCACTTGACATGTAGTATAAATGGTTAAGAAGGGCTACGCATTATGAACTACAATCTTAGTACTGGTCTTTTCCCCCACTATATAATGTTTGCCTGTTTTCCCTAGTGGCTCAGAGGGTAAAGCATCTGCCTGCAATGCAGGAGACCTGGGTTCGATCCCTGGGTCAGGAAGATGCCCTGGAGAAGGAAATTGGCAACCCACTCCAGTACTCTTGCCTGGAAAATCCCACGGACAGAGAAGCCTGGTAGACTACAGTCGATGGGATTGCAATGAGTTGGACACAACTGAACAACTTCACTTTTCTCTGTTGCCAGTTCTGATTATATTATTTGCTGTCAGTTCTTCTGTAAAAGTTGATCCCTGTTGAATCAGAATTCTGAAAAAAGAAAAATATGTCACATTCAACAAATTAATTGCAATGGTTTAAAGAGCCCAGGTGGCTCAGTGGTAAAGAATCCTCATGCCAGTGCAAGAGATGCAAGATACATGGGTTCAATCCCTGGGTGGGGAAGATCCCGCAGAGGAGGCTATGGCAACCCACTCCAGTGTTCTTGCCTGCAGAATCCCATGGACAGAAGAGCCTGGTGGGCTACATTCCATGAGGTCACAAAGAGTCAGACACGACTGAGCACGTACACACACACAAAGATGGAACTGTTTATAAAGATACAGAGAGAGATAAGAAGATCCACAAGGGTTGGTTAAGCATTCCAGAACTAGCTACATTAAGGCACGTAGTCACCCAACTGGATGACCGAAAGGACAGCAAAAGGGAACAGAGTTTCTCCAGTGTGATGGCAGCTGTGGCCACTGGAGTGTAAGCATTTGCTAGGAACTGTGGTCACCGAGAGGAACACAGCCACTGTCGGTGTGAAGTCACTTCTCTTACGTGGTCAAGCAAGGTACCTGCACCCCTATGCTCACTGCAGCTTCGTTTATTGATACAATAGCCTAGACTTGGAATAAACTTACATGGTCATTGTTAGATGACAGATAAAAGAATGTGAAAGGAAATGTTTTATAGCTAGCATATGTGTTATTAGGCCTTAAAAAAAATTGTGTCATTTATAAAAATGTAGATGGACTTTGAGGACATTATTCTAAGTGAAATAATTCAGAAAGAGAAAGATAAATATTGCATGATCTCACTTACATGTGGAATCTAAAAAAAACAAAAAACAAAAAACCACTCATGGAAAGAGAGATGAGATCAGTGTTTGTCAGAGATGGGGAGGGAGGTGGAATAATCGGGTCAAGTAGTCAGAAAAAACACAAACTTGCAGTTAAAAGGTAAGTAACTTCTAGGGATGTAATGAACATGATAGCTAAAGTTGACAATGACTGTACTGTGTATTTGAAAGCTGCTAAGAGAGTGCATGGGCTTCCCAGGTGGCGCTAGTGGTGAAGAACTTGGCTGCCAATGCAGGAGATGCAATTTCAATCCCTGGGTCAGGAAGATCCCCTGGAGGAAGGCAGGAAAGCCACTCTAGTATTCTTGCGTAGAGAATCCCATTGGCAGAGGAGCTTGGCGGGCTACAGTCTGTAGAGTTACAAAGAGTTGGACACAACTGAACGGACTTATTAGCACACATGCATGCAAGAGAGCACATCTTAATCTTTCTCATCACAGGAAAAAATAGTTTATAACTATATGAGCTGATGGACGTTAACCAAACTTATTTTTGATAATCATTTTGCAATGCATACATATATCAAATCATTAGATTGCACACCTTAAATTTACACAGTGTTTTATATCAATTACATCTCAATAAAACTGAGGAAAACGAATCATGAAAAATGCCATCTGGACCAACAAATCCATTTTCCCACTCATTATCCATTCTTGTCATTCTTTTAGATTAAAAAAAAAAAAAAAGAAACAACCAAAAAGCCCTGTGTTACTACCAAGGGCATCAGAGTCCTGTAGGCCACTCTATCATTGTAGGGTGATCAGTTAGTCCTACTATTACTGGAATTTCCATTGTAAAACTAGATATAGTCTGTGCTCTACATATAGGGAAGCAGGAGAAGAGACTGTATGGGAATGGGGTGGGCTTGGGGACAATAAACCAGGTGTGGTCTCTGCTTTTTAAACTGGCTACAGAAGTTAGACTGATAATCATAGAACCTTACTCTAACTTATTTTTCTCTGTTCCTCTTATATTTTGCTAAATCATAGCCTATAGAGGTTTTTTAACCTGATGGGATAGCCTTCATTGCCTGTAGCTCAAAGTCCTCAGTGATGTTCTCTTTATTAGATTGCAGTTATTGATGTACCATTATTTTTGGTTAGGAAGTAGTGATGTGTACCAATGAGCCTATGGATTCCAGGTAAAAATGTCATTCCTCCATTGAAGGACAATCAACTTTCCCTTGGACAATAGGATTCATTCTCCCTTAGGCACTAAGACCTGCAAAGTCACCAAGTACAAGATTTTAAGAAATAGAAGCAAAACATCCTTAAGTAGAAAATACTGTTAAATGCATTGTTGAAAGGCCTCTTGGTGTCAGTGGTCTGGGGTAACATCCCAATGCTACCCCTATGTAGGTGGCATTGGTAAGTTGCAATGCATCTGTAAACCTCAGGTTTTCCATCTGTAAACCCAAATACTATATAATCTTGAAGACTGTTGTAACTCTAATCTCTGATTCTTTCATTATATAATTATAATGCTAATTCTGCTAATTCATTTTAATCAAAGACATCTAAACTTATCAGCTCTTTCAACAAAGAAGGTAAGGAAAGATAAAACAAGAAAAAATAATATTGCTATCAGCTACTACTCATAGAGAATTTATTTTGTGTACTGCACCATGCCAAATCATTCATTCTCTGAATCTTCAAAAAAAACAACAACAACAAAAAAAACCTTGCATAAGTACTATTTTTATCATATTTCACTTGAGTTAACCAGCCTAAAGTACTAAATTAATAATTTAAATTTAGAAAATGAAATCTGGTAATCAACCACAAAATGTTTTAGAGCTAAAATTAATTGCCTTTTGTAGGCTATAGGGTAGGAAAGAATTAATGACTCAGCAGTCTTTGTGCTCATTAAGATATTCAAAATGTTATTACCAATAGTAAACTATTCAACCATGCTTAACCATGTGAGCAATGCACCTGGATCTTTCTTCTTTTGTTTTTTGTTTTTTGACTGATCTAATATCATGTTTTCTAGATATCGTATTGTTGTTCAGTCCCTAAGTTGTGTCCAACTCTTGTGACCCCAGGCACTGCAGCATGCCAAGCTTCCCTGCCCTCACTGTCTCCTGGAATTTGCTTAAACTCATGTCTATTGAGTCAGTCAGTGATGCCATCCAACCATTTCATCCTCTATTGCTCCTTTTTCTCTTGTCTTCAGTCTTTTCCAGCATCAAAGTCTTTTCCAATGAGCTGGTTTTTCATATCAGGTAGCCAAAGTAAAGCTTCAGCTTCAGCATTCAATATTCATTCCAATGAATATTCAGGGTTGATTTCCTTTAGGATTGACTGGTTTGATCTCCTTGTTGTCCAAGGGACTCTCAAGCAAATGACTATTAATCAAAATTTCAGAAATGAAGACCTAGCTGATAGAAAAAGGTGTTTATTTGGAGTTTATTTGGACTACAGCCCAGGAGATACTGATTTTAAGAATACTTAAATTGTGTTATACCTGACTGCAAAATGGAGGAGACTTATAAAGGCAAATAATGTAAGATTTCAGTAGTTACATGGATTGTCTGTCAAGAATTGTAATAAGAGATTGCAAAAAGTCAGGGTGTTAAGTGAGGAATTGTTGGGATTTGAAATGGTTGCAGAGTTACATGGGGAAATCTTGAGACCATTATTGCATTTGGCAAGTGTTATTTTGAAAGCAGCTGATGGTGTCCTTGGGCCTGGGAAAGAAAAGAAAGTTCAAATTACAGAGCCATGTCTGGGACCAGACCTTCAGTTTAGTTCAGTCACTCATTTCTGTCGAACTCTTTGTGACCCCATAGGCTACAGCACACTAGGCTTCCCTGTCCATCACCAGACCTTCAATGGCTGCCTAATTACAATTTTGTATGCATGAATTGTGATTACTCCATTATAATTTCAGTGAGTCATCATAATATATGCTAGGGAATTTTCCTGTAGTGTTGCTCAAGTCACATGTACTTCTTGTTGTTTAGTTGCTAAGTCATGTCCAACTTTTGCAACTCCAGGGATTGCAGCATACCAGGCTTCTCTGTCCTTCACTATCTCCCAGGGTTTGCTCAAATTCATGTCTGCTGAGTCAGTGATACTATCTAAATGTTTCATCCTCTTTGTCACCCTCTTTACCTTCTACCTTCAGTCTTTCCAAGAATCAGAGTCTTCTCCAATGCATCAGGTGGCCAAAGTATTGGAACTTCAGCTTCAGCGTCAGTTCTTCCAACAAATATTCAACGTTGATTTCCTTTAGAATTGACTGATTTGATCTTCTTGCTATCCAGGGGACTCTAAAGAATCTGCTCCAGCACCACAACCAAAAACATCCATTCTTCAGCACTCAGCCTTCTTTATGGTCCAATTCTCACATCTGTACATAACTACTGGAAAAACCATAGGTTTGACAATATGGACCCTTGTCAGCAAAGTGATGTCTCTGCTTTTCAATACACTGTCTAGATTTATCATAGCTTTCCTTTCAAGAAGCAAGTGTCTCAATTTCATGGCTACAGTCACTGTCTGCAGTGATTTTGGAGCCCAAGAAAAGAAAATCTGTCAATGCTTCCACTTTTTCTCCTTCTATTTGCCATGAAGCAATGGGATCAGATGCCTTGATCTTAGTTTTTTGAACGTTGAGTTTTAAGCCAGCTTTTTCACTCTCCTCTTTTACCCTCATCCAGAGGCTCTTTATTTCCTCTACACTTCCTGCCATTAGAGTGGTATCTTCTGTATATGTGAGGTTGTTAATATTTCTCCCAGCAATCTTAATTCCAGCTTGTGATCCATCCAGCTCAGCATTTTGCATATTGTACGCTGTGTCTGAAGGAGATCAACCCTGGGATTTCTTTGGAAGGAATGATGCTAAAGCTGAAACTCCAGTACTTTGGCCACCTCATGCGAAGAGTTGACTCATTGGAAAAGACTCTGATGCTGGGAGGGATTGGGGGCAGGAGGAGAAGGGGACGACCGAGGATGAGATGGCTGGATGGCATCACTGACTCGATGGATGTGAGTCTGAGTGAACTCCGAGAGATGGTGATGAACAGGGAGGCCTGGCGTGCTGCGATTCATGGGGTCGCAAAGAGTCGGACACGACTGAGCGACTGAACTGACTGAACTGATATAAGTTAAATAAGCAGGATGACAATATATAGCTTCATTGTACTCCTTTCCCAATTTGAACCAGTAAGTTTTCAAGGTTCTAACTGTTGCTTCTTGAGCCACAAACAGCTTTCTCAGGAGACAAGTAAGGTGGTCTGGTATTCCTATCTCTTTAAGAATTTTCCACAATTTGTTGTGATCCACATAGTCAAAGGCTTTAGCACAGTCAATGAAGCAGAAGTAGATATTTTTCTGTAATTCCCTTTCTTTCTCTATGATCCAATTTGATCTCTGGTTCCTCTGCCTTTTCTAAAACCAGCTTACACATCTGGAAGTTCTCAGTTCATATACTGCTGAAGCTTAGCTTGCAGGATTTTGAGCATAACCTTGCTAGCATGAGAACTGAGTGCAATTGTATGGTACTTTGAACATTCTTTAGCACTGCCCTTCTTTGCAGTTGGAATGATAACTGATCTTTTCCAGTCCTTTGGCCACTGCTGTGTTTTCAAAATTTACTGACATATTGAGTGCAGCATTTTAACAGCATTACCGTTTGCAATTTTAGATAGCTCAGTTGGAATTCCATCACCTCCACTAACTTTGTTTGTAGTAATGCTTCCCAAGACTTTCTTGACTTCACACTCCAGGATGTCTGGCTCTAGGTGAGTGATGATTATGGTTATCCCAGTCATTAAGACCTTTTTTGTGTAGTTCTTCTGAGTAGTCTTGTCACCTCTTCTTAATCTCTTCTGCTTCTCTTAGGTCCTTACCATTTCTGTCCTTTATTATGTCCATCTTTGCATGAAATTTTCCCTTAACATCTCCAATTTTCTTGAATAGGTCTCTAGCCTTTCCCATTCTATTTTTTCCCTCTACTTCTTTGCATTGTACATATCACATCCAGAGTTATATGAATTAGTGATCACTAGCTCCATTTTATATGTGAACAAATGAGACTTCTAGAAGATTAATAACATGTAGCAGTTCCTACATCTGTAAGTAATGGATTCAGAATTGTCCCTGAAGTCTAATTTAACCTGGAAGCCTATATTGGTCAGTACTGGACTTCTCTCCATTCTGGAGTAGCCATCATGGTCAACAAAAGAGTCCGAAATGCAGTACTTGAATGCAATCTCAAAAATGACAGAATGATCTCTGTTCGTCTCCAAGGCAAACCATTCAATATCACAGTTATCCAAGTCTATGCCCCAACCAGTAATGCTGAAGAAGCTGAAGTTGAACGGTTTTATGAAGACCTACACGATCTTTTAGAACTAACACCCAAAAAAGATGCCCTTTTCATTATAGGGGACTGGAATGCTAAAGTAGGAAGCCAAGAAACACCTGGAGTCACAGGCAAATTTGGCCTTGGAATGCGGAATGAAGCAGGCCAAAGACTAATAGAGTTTTGCCAAGAAAATGCACTGGTCATAGCAAACACCCTCTTCCAACAACACAAGAGAAGACTCTACACGTGGACATCACCAGATGGTCAACACCGAAATCAGATTGATTATATTCTATGCAGCCAAAGATGGAGAAGCTCTATACAGTCAACAAAAACAAG
>SJYT01078120.1:722957-763062 GCA_006410635.1 Cephalophus harveyi
CCTGGGATTTCTTTGGAAGGAATGATGCTAAAGCTGAAACTCCAGTACTTTGGCCACCTCATGCGAAGAGTTGACTCATTGGAAAAGACTCTGATGCTGGGAGGGATTGGGGGCAGGAGGAGAAGGGGATGACCGAGGATGAGATGGCTGGATGGCATCTCTGACTCGATGGATGTGAGTCTGAGTGAACTCCGAGAGATGGTGATGAACAGGGAGGCCTGGCGTGCTGCGATTCATGGGGTCGCAAAGAGTCGGACACGACTGAGTGACTGAACTGAACTGAACTGAACTGATCACTGGAAGGAAAGAAAGCTCTACCTTTGTAAATTAGGGTTTTCCTATAGGCAGGATTGAGAAATGACACAAATCTGAAAGAGCAGCAGTCCAGACTGGAGGTTGCACAGTCTTTATATTGTTGGCATATACTCACAGAAACATTCTCATACTTTTGAAGGAAATATGGCTTTTTTTTCATTTGAATTCCATTTACACATCTTATAATTTTGGCATAATAGATTAGCTTTGTGTGCATCGTCTGCAGCCATAGACTTGGCCATTCACTGATTATAGAAACTTAGTCAAGGTACTCAAACTCTCTGTGCCTCATTTTCTCTGCTCCATATATAAGATGTGGGCAATGACTGTATCTACCTGACAAATATTTTAATATCAAATGAATCCATTTATGTGAATTTCTTATCACAGTGCCTAGCATGTAATATATGTGGTATAAATGATGATTCTTACTAAGGGTAAGCTGTTTATTTTGCCTTTGGAGAATGATCTGTCCTTTTCATGGCAAGGTTAACAGGTATGACTTCATTTAATTCTAATAGTCCTATAAAGTATTTCATTTTTCATATGTAGAAACTGAGGCACAACAAAAACACTAAACAACTTCTACAAGGTGACAACTCTCAACTACCAGATCTTGTGACTATTGGAGGAGTGTTATTTCATCCCTCCTAATTTCTAAACTTTCAGTAATTTCATGCAGACATGGCTTCAATGTGCAACATAGTGCTTCTTTCGGAAAAGAGCATCTTGTAGATTCACTCAGAGGGCTCATAGATCACACAAAGGCCCCTCAGCCTTCAGCATGGATAGGGAACTTCCAATAATTAGCAGGCTGCATCTTTGTTTTCTAGTTAAGATATCTAAGCAATTTCTTCTCTCCAAATCTTTTGATATGGTAATACATCAGGGTCACTTCCAGCTAAATTTTTATGGATATAATTACCTGCAAACACAGGTGGCATACTTTCTGCTTTCCTGTCTGATTTATAAATCAAAGCTTCAGCTCAACTTGGACATCAAAGATGTAATTTAACCTTTCAAATATTACCCTTTATTCTTAAAGAAAAGAGAAAAGCTCAAAAAAAATCAGTTTTTAAATTACCTTTATATTCAATTTCATTAAGCTTTGGAAACAGATTTTTTTTTTAATGCAGTCACTCAGCTGAACAGTTTAATGAGCAAGCCTTGCCAGCAGATGTTTGAGAAATTAGTGAAAATACAGTTTTATGTGAATCTGTCTAAAAATTCATCCAGATTGTTTGAGTGTGATAACAGATAGATCCTATCTTCCAACTGACCCGTCCCCTTCCTGATTCCCACGTAAACATTCAAAGACTTCTAAGTACCAAAAACAACTGAATTCACTTGAAACTGTGGTTTATTTACTAAATGATGCTATGACAGTCAGTTAATCATTATTCAATAAAAATGCTTGAGGCCTACCTCATTCTACAAAACCATAAATTCCAAGTGAATTTAATAATTAAATCATTTAATAAAACAATAAAGAAGACAATAAAAGTGAATGTGTGCTGGTATGCTGAAGAGGGAAGCATTTGCTAGCTTTAAATCAAAACAATGTAAATCATGAAGAAAAATTGGAAAAAAATGTAAAGCTTCTGAGCCAAAAATATACTGTAAATAAAATTTAAAGATAAAGAACAATGTAAACACACACTCAAAATTCTAAATATAGAACAAAATTAAATATCTGTTAATACAAAACAAAATGCCCCAATAAAATCAGCAACAAAAAGTGGACAAAGGAAAAGAAATAGAAATGATCAAAAAGTTATGAAAAAGTTGTTTCATTAGTACCAAATAAATGCCATTTTATTTTTATCTATCATGAAAGTAAGTGGAATACAGGCAGCATAAAAATGAAACAAAAATGGAACTACTCTTATTATATTTGGAAAATAATAAAAGTGTGATCTCAGGTTAGTGACATTACTGATTTTAATTTTTCATGTTTGTTTTTCAAAATAACTGACAAATATTTTAATAACCAGAAGAACATATATGTTGTTATAAATTTTCATACAGATAACACTGAGTATTTCCACTAAAAGGCCAAATGCATATTTTCATGTTGATCTCAGTGATCACCAAGATTCAGATCCATCTCAAAATGACAATTTCATGAGATACTGGTAAGCAACTTGCAACAGCTCTACCATCAGACTTTTATCAACAGTATTATACAGAACAAGCAATGGAATGTGAAAAAAAGGGTGGAGCTGGCTTCAGGGTTATCTCTGGCTACCCTCAGAGGAAATAGTTTAATATGATTTTGAAAAACTTCCCTCTGGTTGAATTTAGCTCTGGAACTCACATTTGGTCAGTTAGTATTCTATAAGACCTATTAGTATAGGCTATGTGAGTTCAGAACTAGCTTAAGCCATACCTTTTCTTTAAACTCTTCTGGATAACCAACCTCTTTGCTGATTAAGATGACCTCCTGGGCTCACAGGGCACACTGTGTCTCCCTTTACCCCAGAACATGTGGCATCATCTTGTTCATCATTTACTCTTTTTTCATATGAGATGATGATGACTTTAAATATAAAGTTATATTATCTTTTTTATCCTTATATACTTAATTTATATAAGGATATATATGAGTATGAGATCTGTAGTAGTTGAACTGTTGTTCTCCTAAGAATCAGTCTTATCATTAAAGAAAGATGCTGTCTAGAAAACAGAACTGCCTTGAAAGGGCATAATATATATTTGGGTAAATATTTAGCCACTCTTCTAAGTGCTCTCAACTTTTTTTAAACTTGTTTGAACATATATTATTTTTCTTTTAAATATTTATTTATTTGGCTGCATCAGGTCTCAGTTACAGCACTCATATTTGATCTTCATTGCTGCATGCAAGGATCTTTAGTTGCAGTATTTGGGATCTAGTTCTCAGACAAGGGATCCCCCATATTGGGAGCTTGGAGTCATAGCCACTAGACCACCAGGAAATTCTCTAAACATAAATTCATTTTTTTTTTAAATTATTTTGTATTGGGGTATTCAGTTCAGTTTAGTTCAGTCGCTCAGTCATGTCCAACTCTTTGTGACCCCGTGAACCGCAGCACACCAGGCCTCACTATCTATCACCAACTGCCAGAGTCTACCCAAACCCAAGTCTATTGAGTCAGTGATGCCATCCAACCATCTCATCCTCTGTCGTCCCCTTCACCTCCTGTCCTCAATCTTTCCCAGCATCAGGGTCTTCTCATATGAGTCAGCTCTTCACATCAGGTGGCCAAAGTATTGGGGTTTCAGCTTCAACATCAGTCCTACCAATGAACACCTGCTGTGGTCCAGCCCTGGTGGATCCAGGGTAATTCAAAGGTGGGGACAGAATCGGTGTCCTAGGAAAAAACTTATTTAATTACAGATATATAGAGAAATTAGAAATGGATAGTGTAGTAGGAAATATTAGTGGAGAAAAAGAGGCTGAATAACTTGGTTTATGTGGAATACCAATCACCACCTACGTAGGCCACAAGCGTCTTTCCATTCTCCCGAAGGAGAGGAGGCACTGTGGCCTCCCTGGTCCGATCTTAGAAGCCCAGGCAGAATTAGCAGGCTTGGTGTGTACCCACATTCCAGATGGGAATTCAGCCAGAAAAATGGGGAGCAATAAAGAAATGACATGGGGGGATCAGTCTTTCCAGAAACTGATCCCATTTATTTTTTAGGTTTGCTTTTATATACCTTTCGTTACACATAGGGATGAATACAGAGCCACGCGGGGGTCAGCAGTCCTGACCTTTATCAAAATCAGGTGCTTTACATACAAAAAGGTCTTAGGGGTTTTACATCATCTTATTGCCATGAGGCTTGCTGACATTTTACGACCCTTTCTTTCTGATAACAAAAAACTTATTTTTTTTTCAAAGGTGTTTTTTCTTAAACCAGGCACCACCCTCCAAATAAAGTTGCATTCCTATAGGGTGAGGGTGTAGTGAGTTACAATCAAGAAAGGAATTTATTTAACCCAAGGTTAACATGATGAATCCTAAAGGTTAATACTTATTTCTCCTATATGCTAGTTATATTCATTATAAGAGCAGGGAATATGGAGATTTAGCAGCAAACATCAGCCCAACAAATGAAAACCCTTCACCAGTGTTCCCTTTAAGATCTATTTAGTCTTAAGATAGTGATAAAGTTACATTTTTACATAGCAAGGACACAGTGATTTATAACAAAGTACAGTGATCTATTATAAAACAGAAAATTTGTTAACTCAAAAAGTCTAGTATTGCTAACATCAAAAACTACTCTATTTCCTTTTTTACATTCCAAATACATTGATTAATATATTCCCAGTTGCCTAAGGATATGGAGGCCTGGCAGCAATCATTGACTCAACAATAAGAAAAGCCCTACACTAATTAAGACTCTCAAAATAACTCCAAAACTCTCTGTGCTGTTTATGGTTGAGAGGTAGTAAACAATCATGAGCACAGTGGCAGGAGTATGGATAATCCTGTCACACAAGCTAGTTTGCCAGCAGAGAGGTTTGACCTGAGACACCCTTGTCCCACCCAGGGCAGGGAATTAGCAGCAATTATTGGCACAACAAATGAAAAACCCTTCACCAATGTAATTTCTAACTAACCCACTATACTAATAATTTCTAGGTAGACTCTGGCTTTGGGGGTAGATGCTCAGGAACAGGGGGTTTGTTTCCTGAGGCTTGATCACGCCTTTGCGTATGCCAAGCCTCCTTCCTCATGACCTTTGCCATGGGCGGAGTTCCTCACACTGGCTCCCGGCAAACACCCAGGACTGGTCTCCTTTAGGATGTACTGGTTGGATCTCCCTGCAGTCCAAGGGACTCTCAAGAGTCTTCTCCAACACCACAGTTCAAAAGTATAGCGGATTAGCAATGTGATAGTTTCAGGTGAATAGCAAAGGGACTAGGCCATACATATACATGTATCCATTCTTCCTCAAACTCCCCTTCCATCCAGGCTGCCACATAACTTTGAGCAGAGTTCCCTGTGCCTAACCACATGTTATTGAATGAAATTTGGGGGTGCCATTGCCTTCTCCGAATATGTTGTAAATTATGGGGTAGTCTAATCAAGAGCATTGTGTGTATAAGTGGCTGAGAAGACGACATTATAAGAGCAGTATATGATGGAGACTAGCAAATTAATAAATAAACAAGCAAATGTGGGCTATATTAAATGGGCATGTATGTTGGGAGAAAAAGCAGGCAAGAGTGCGCAGGTTTAAAGGTGGAGGGGGTTGTTTATTTAGGTTTATTCGGATTTTATTAGATTTGTTATGATGAGGTGTATCAGGCAAGGCATACTATACTTCACATTCAGAGGACAGAGGAAGTAAAAGAACAGTCACAAGTATATTATGTAAATGTTCCAGAATGAAGGTCTTTTTATCCGATATACTTGAATAGTCTTCTAAGAATAGGGACATTTCAATACTTCAAAAAGGCATCTAAGAATGAAAGCTATTTTTGCTCCCTTCATCGAGGCCTAGATTCATCAAGCCTTAACCGTCAGCACATTGTTATCTTGTCTTAGTCACCTATCTTGGCTCTGAGCAACATGTACTATCTTCCGAGTGCCTCAGCATTAGCTCTGGGAAGCCTCGCAGGACTAGGGCCAGAGTACCTTTCTGTTACGACCACCTGAGAGCCATTTGCAGAGAATTGTTGCAGGCTTGCTCAGTCGTGTCCGGCTCTTTGTGACTGCATGGACCATAACCCGTCAGGCTCCCCTCTTTATGGGATTTCCTAGGCAAGAATATTGGCATGAATTGCCATTTCCTCCCCTTGGGGATCTTCCCAACCCAGGG
This sequence comes from Cephalophus harveyi, assembly GCA_006410635.1. Taxonomy (NCBI): domain Eukaryota; kingdom Metazoa; phylum Chordata; class Mammalia; order Artiodactyla; family Bovidae; genus Cephalophus; species Cephalophus harveyi. The sequence goes on from SJYT01078120.1 coordinate 729,087, forward strand.
ATTGAACCTGCATTTACTTCATTTCAGGCAGATTCTTTACCACTGTACCACCTGGGAAACGCCTTGCAGGAAATAGGACCTCAAAATCTGGTTTGTACTCCACTCCTGGCCTGAACTGGGCCTGAACCAAGTAGCCTATTTTTGGACTTTGTCTCTGGAGGCAGTTTGTCAGAAAGGAAAAATTGTGAGTTGTGGAATCAGGCAGACATGAGGTTGCAATCCATTTTCATCCTTGGTTGTGTGTGATCAGGCAGTGACTAAGGCTGTCTGCACACTGATTTTCTTCAGCTGATAATAATGATTGTGAATTTTTACAATCTGAGGCCCATCTTTTAGGGCCTCAGAATCATCAGGAGGACTGGTAAAAATGCAGATTGCTTAACCCATTTCCCAGAGTTTCTAGTTAAGTAGGTCTGAGGGTGGAGAGAAAATTTCACATTTATAACAATCTGCTAGATTATGCTGCTGCCATTCAGTGGGCTGCACTTTGAAAATCACTGATATAAAATTGTGAATATTGAAATAGATCATATATTTACTCTATTTCCACAGACTCTGTACCAGGAAATGCCTCTTGGAGTGGTTTTCCTCCTATGACCAGTTCAGGCCATGATGACTCAGTACCCAAATCTTCGACCTCAACTTAAGCCTCGAGTCCAGCTTCCTTGCACCTTTGTTAGAGCTCACAGGTTAAAGAGACCACCAGGCACTAAATGGCTTATGTGAACCTCTCAACTACAACAGGCTCGCCCCTAGCGTTCTTATTAATGCTCTTATATTCTTTGACCTTCAGTTATCATATTTGTTTTCCTTATAATATAGATGTTTTTATAAATAAACTTGACTCTTAATGAAATTACCTTTTCTAAAGGACAGCAAGCCACAAAGCTATGCACAGCTTTCAAGCTGTTGGCATCATTTTATATTAAATTGCTAATTGTTATTAATTACCCTGGCATTTCTGGAAAGAACATTAATCTTGGCAGAGTCATTTTGTATTTGAATAGGAGCATCATTTGCCTCCCATCAAAAGGAATTTCTTTCTTGAGGGCTATTCATAAATGTGTCATTTATTGTAAATCACCACTTATGGGAACGAAATGTAACATCTGGAGGAACATTGGTAAGGTCAGAGATGTCAGGGCTCATTTCAGCCCCCTTATACTTAGATCATTACTCTGTTCCCTTGCAGCACTATTAGAAGAGGAATACTGTTAGAAGAAGGGAGCAAAGTATTTCATAACTGGAAAACTAAACGGACGTAAATGCTGTCAGTGATAGTGTGCGTGCTCAGTCATGTCCGACTCTGCAACTGTAGCCCACCATGCTCCTCTGTCCATGGAGAATTCTCCAGGCAAGAGCACTGGAGTGGGTTGCCATTTCATACTCCGGGGGATCTTTCAATCCAGGGATTGAACCTGCATCTCTTGTGTTAGCAGGTGGATTCTTTACCTCTGCACCACCTGGGAAGCCCATCAATAATAATAAAAACAATAACTGGTAAAGGCATTGATTCCTATCATACGCCTGACAATAGGATTAGTGCTTTACACACATGATCACTTTTAATCTTTACAATACAATGAAGTGGGTATTACTATTAATCCCATTTTACATATGAGAAAATTGAATTTTAGAGTAAATAAATTGTTCAGCATGGATCAACTGGTAAATGAAAAGGCTGGGACTTGCATTTAGGTCAGATTTGAATTTGTCATTTTTTGTGACAGAACCTGAGTTATTAATTGCAAATATGACATACTCCTTTGAAAAGTTAAGAGTTTCAATAGAGGAGATGATAGACATGCATGGTAAAGTGCAAGGCTGATTGTAACATTGATATACTAGTCTCAAAATAACTTAACAGCTGAAACCAGAAGAAATGAATAATTGATTACATGGGAAAAACCTGGTAAAATCTAGAATCTGAGCAGAAGCAGTTGAGTGTAAATTTTCTAGCACATGCTTTGTCACAACCTTATTTAGCCCGTACTGGCTAATTCCCTTAAAAGTAGCACTTAACTGTGTCTTACTTTTTCTAAAAACGTATATTGATGACATATTTCCTACACTGTGTGGTGAGGATTAGACTATGTCTGTATCATCAGGCCACTCAAGATGGCTGTTCTCTTGCTCTCTGGACATTCCCGGATGTTACTGCCTGCTTCACCTGAACCCCATTCACGTGACTGACCTTCCTACACACTTGGCCCTGCTTCCATCAGTGATTGCTCTAACCTATTTACGTCAGAACATTTTCACCTGGAGAGTTTATCAAAGAAGCGGGGAGGGGCGTGCCCCTCTGCTGGTTTCCCTGGCAACGAACGAGCCAACCTGATGTCCATTCTGCCTGTAATTAGTAACCTCCCCCCCGACCCTAGGAGCTAAGGCGGTCAGCATGTCCTGTCCGCTGTGGGTCCTGCTCGGTGAGATGTCGCTCCAGGACCGCACTTCAGCCTGGTAAGCTCCCTCAGCCATTAACCGCTGGCGTCTCCGTCGCTGACTCCAGGCTCTCTCTTTGGGCTTAGAGCTGGGCCTGCACAGGGTTTACAGGCCTGCGGGCTGCAGGCGGGCAAGCGGCCAGGGAGCTGGGAGGCAGCTCCGGTGAGCAAAGATGTCGGGAAACGAGGTCGGGACGGAAAGTTGCGGGGTCGTCCCCTGACGTGTGGGGCTGAAAGTTACAGGTGTAACTCAGGGTAGCTGTTGTGTAATGTGGGGCCAGAAAGTTGTGGGGTGATCCTGAAAGTTGCAGAGGAAACCCCAGGGCGGGGGCGCTAACTACTAGAATGCAGGGCTCCGTGGTGGCTTTCCTTGATGAATGGGGGCTGTCAAGTGAGTATGGAGAACTCGCAGACACCCTAAGGCTGCTGGGGAGATGTCGGCTGCCATTACGATGGGAAAGCAGTTAGACAATAAGGCCACAGCTGTGGACTGGCCGGTGCGTTTTGTTCTAAAGGCCACAGAGGCTGAGCTAAAAGGCAAGGCAAAGGTTAATTTGAAAACTGATTCATGTTCCTATGAAATTGAGGCACGTGAATGCGAGTGAATCATGTGTATTACTATCCTTGTTATTTGCTCAAACTGAATTGGCTTTGTATTCAATTACTTTTTGGTATATCTTTCCATCTGTGAGTTAACTATTTAGAAACTGAAAAAAAATCCCTGAAAATGGCCACCATGAGAACCTTGACATTCTAAAATTGTTTTTTGCATTTGCCATTAAAAGTTAGCTTTCTAGAAGGAACTGGTAATTCTCTTCTTGTGCCTTGGAGATGTAAATGATCTACTTGGGCTCTCGGGGAATTAATTTCTTCTGAGTTCACTCTCAGGAAAAATGAGGCTTTTAAAATCTCTATCAGGAAAACTGTGAGATCTCTGGTTCTACATAGGATATATGTTGTCTATGTGTACTTTATAAATATGAGGTGTCTCAGCTTCAAAAGGTCATTGCCAAGATTGGTTCATGGAGGAGATATGTTTAATTGACTTAAATTAAGCTATGTGATTCTTATTAAACTGGCTCCAATGATTTTCATGGTTATATAATCTGGGAAATATTCAGTACTGAATAATCTGGTGTTGAAACTATCTTAAGTTTGTTGATTTGATTAATATAGACATGACTTTAGAGTCATTGGTGTTAAATACAACACTTCTGTTGTACCTAGGTTTACTAAAGGTCAAATACAATCTTATTATATCTGCTGCAAATTTGTCATCAAGGAAAATAACTTGTAAGTAAATGTAATTGAGAGTTTTAGGTAAACTCTATAGGAATAAATGTTTTAGGAATTTCTATCTAAAAATAAGTCTCTTGAGATTTTAGCAACCTGAAACTAACCTAAGTTAAATGAAGGGAATTCACTGACTGAGTCATTTTAAATAGGAATAATAAGGAACATTGGAACATTAATTGCTGGGCAGGTCTGAATTTACCTACATTTGCCTTCTTCAGAGAGGAAGACTAAAGCATAAGTTCTCCAATAAAAAAAAATGAGGTATGACAAATAGTTACATTGTGATCGGGAGTTTAACCATGCCTTTTAAAGTCTTTTGTCATATATGTAGATGGTTATTGTATGCTAATACATTTGTGAGAGTGCTTCATTTTCAAGAAGATTCATAGGAAGTACCTTCTGAAAAGTACAGGTCTCTGATCAATTTCAGATCATATTAGATAAGAAATTAAAGAATTCTAATAGAAAATCTGATGGCTTCATAAAATAAGAAGTAGAAAGAATTGGTTACCAAGTGAAATGGTGAATACAGTTAGGATTTCTATGTTTTTTATCTGGAATATTAATAGTTTGATCTGTGTTTTCAAGATACAGGGAAGTCCTTCCCCCGTTAAGTTTAGTTATGACTTCAGCAGTTTGGTAAATTACAACTAGAAGTAAAACATTTTTCTTTGTCTCTGGTCCCTCCAGGAATTGCTCTTGGCTTCTGAGCAGCTTTATTAGGCTAGTGGGAAAGACTGTCTCTTGGCATGTGTGGTAACCTTTATTTTAGGGACCTTTTGAAGAGGTCCACTGAGGTAGAGTCTGATGGCAGGCCTCTGGAATGCCTTTCTTGCTTTGAGAAACCTTTTGAGAATTCAGTCTGAGGCTGAATTTCACCACAACTAGGTTGGAGAAGCCTGTGTGGTCAATTGAGCAGACTTATTTTGCATACAAATTAGCCTTGATTTGGTATGTTGGGTGACGATGAGGATACTTGAGGGAGAAAAATAGTATGTTTTTGTGGATATTAACTTCTACATATGTTCACTGAAGTCTATATATATGAAATCTATTGTGTTAGCCACACTTTTGCCCTGATATTCAGAAGAAAAAGATTATCTGTTGAAGTTGTCACAGAGTATAACTACTTATGATGTATCACTGCTTGCTTTAAGTCTGCCACTAAAAGCATATGTACAGTGTTTGTAACAATTTGGAGTAAGGGATAAAATGTATAGCCTATAAATGTTTCCCCTTAACATAACCTCTGAACTTACAATTTCTGATCAGTTTTTCTCCAACACCAATAACTAGGAAAATATGAAGGAAGCCTAGTGCCAAGGATCATGATCTGGGTCCAGGGCATGCAAGCATTCACTCTGGCTTCAAGGTATGTACACTTGGTCTACTGAAAAATTTGCAGTGAAAATGGGAAAAGAATGGAAAAGAAATTTCATATGTGGAGGTATTGAGTAAGTCATTCTGATCTATAAATTATTTAGCTTAAACTTTACAGTGACCTGTTTTGTGGCATATGGAACACACATTGTATATCTGCTTTGGCCATTGTGGAAAGGAATACATTTGAAAGTCAAAATGTTGTACCGGTGGTTCAGATATCCAAGGTAAAACTAGGTGGTCATTATAGATGGGATTTTTTTACAAATTCCTGTATTATTGAAAACCTGAGTTTTCTGAACTGTATTGCAAACTAGGACAAAAACCATAGGCAGGTGTGGTATCATCTCTGAATGCATTACTGCTTGTATTTTGCTTGTCATGGTCTCCCCTGTGTTGTGCCTGTTAAATGTCTTACATTTTATCCCTAGCTTGAGTGATGGAAATCCATTTGAGGACTGGGTAACAACAATGGCTTCACAGTGAAATAAGTCTAACTGCTGGGGTCTACAGTGAGATGCCATTGCCGTCTTCCTCTGGACTTCAATGAAAAATAGACCTGGCTAATGTGACCATGTGGGGACAATTGATAATGTGGGTGCTGGGGAGAGGGGAAGACCCTTACCTTCTCTGTCCAGAATGCCAACATAGCAGAAGGATCTCATAGATAAACATTACTGTACAACACATCATACACTTTGCCAGGGTGACTGCCCATATGCCCCTGGGCTCTGCTGTGTGGAATGGAACAAGCTGGCTTGTGGACACACAAGTCCACCTACTGGGATTAACTGGTTTTCATTTAGAGAGAATAGGTCCACCCTAGTGGCACTCAGTAGGACATGAGGTGGTAGACCTGTGCTGTGACTGCTGACTCCTGGCTAGGCCATCAGAATGTTTCTTTTAAAGCCAGGGCCTTCACCTCTTTATGGGGGTAGCTCTCGAATTGTGAAAACCGGGGATGGCCAGACCTTCCTTATAACTGTGCAGGTTGCTGCTGCCATGGACTCCCTCTCCATTGACGGTAAGCACTTGGCTCCAGAATGTGCCCATGCCCTGGCATGTGACTGTTGTTAGCATGCTAGGTATCTTATTTTTCATGCTCTTTGGCTGTTATCTGTATTGTATTTGTGATATCTGATTGCAGTGCCTTTCTGCATACCTGACCCTAGGGATATCATGGAGACCAGGATTGTAAAGGGTTGTGCAGGTTATATAGGGGTGGGGTGTATCATCAGGCCACCCAAGATGGCTGTTCTCTTGCTCACACATCCCCTGCTCCCCCAGTGCCTGCTTCACCTATACTCACCTTACTGAACTCCCTACATACTTGACTCCGGCTCCAGCTAGTGTTTGCTCTAATCTTTGGATCAGAACGTCTCCTCCATGAGAGTTTACCAAAGAGGTATGGTGGCCATACCCCTCTGCTAGTTTCCCTGGTAACCAGAGGGCCAACCTGATGTCAGTTCCCCATATGACTGATAACTTCCCTCGTCCCCCTGGGGGTGAAGGCTGCTTCCATGTCCTGCTCCGGATCTGCCACATGTGTTGGGTGGTCACTTCAGGACCTTGTTTCAGATGTGTAAGCTCCTTCATTAAACCATTGATGTCTCTATTGCTGACTCTGGGCTCTCTCTTCGGTCCTGAAGCTGAATGAGAACAAGCCTTGCAGGCCTGTGGGATGTAGCCCAACGATATCAAATACAATAACATTTTGAGACTAATGGTTGATTTGTTATGAGAATTATGTAAATAGTAGCTTGTTTGAGAAAGCTAACAAGTGATGGGGTACATTTGATAGTAATCAAATTCCGGAATATTATAGCTTTTATAGATAGATGGTAGTGAGAAAATTCCAGAATGCTATATAGCTTGAACAACACGATTCAAGTAAAGGCTACCACAATCCTTTGAGAAGGATTGCCCAGAATGAATGGAGCTTAGAGTGCATTGGGGTCTGTGGGAGGAGACATGTGGAAAGAAAGATGGTGAACTTTTTTGAAGGAACCTGTATGCCAAGTCAGAGAATGTACACTTTGCTCTGTACATAAAACTGAACAACTGAGAAGGTTGTAAAAGTGATCTGTCATGAATAGAGCTACTCCTGTCAAAATGTGGACTCAAATATAATGCATAAATTGGTGCAGAGAAAACTCATGGAGAGAAGTTGGTTAGGTTCCTGCTCTAATGACGCACAGGAGAGAGGAAATGGTCATCCATGTGTGTGAAATGGAAATGGGTAGTTGGGAGTAGAAAGTCTGCATGAGGTGCTGGAATTTGGTGAACAGATTGGAGATGAAGCACAAGGGATAAAAAGGAGGCAAAGGTGATTAAGGTTTGTTATCTGAGTACTGAGCTTTGATTAGGAAAAGCACATCTTCCTTTCTAATGTAACTAAGTCCACCTAGCCTCTTTTCATGGAATAATGAAAATATTCTAGAATAATTTTTATTGGATGCTTACAAAGAACCATTTCATACACATTATAGCATTTTAACCTTATAAAAACCTGGACAAAGTTGATATTGCTCTTCTCAATTTAGGTATTAGAAGGGTGAGTGGTGTAATAACTTTCTCAAGAACATGCAATAACAAATTCTGACTGTAGTTTAGGATTACTTGATGTTAGAGCTTAATATTCTTTCTAATACTCCATTGTGCATCTCAAAGAATAAAGTGTAGCATTTTGCAGGTAAGTGTTTCCCTGCAGGTCTGAGTGAATATATGGAGGAGATTATCCTAAGGACAATGGGAGTCATAATTTTCTATGATATGTTAAGAAAAGTTCCCCCAAAGCATTGACATAATTTTAATAACTCCTATATTGATATTTTATAGTTTAAAAGATTGTTTACACTTATAAAATCAATATATTCTTATATTAGTCCTGTTAGATAAGCAAAGCAGGTAGTATTATCAACATTTTGCAGGAGATGACACTGGGGCTTATAGAAAGATGACAAATAACATCCAAGTTCGTGCATTCAGAAAATAGTACTGTTGAATCTAGAAGTCAGTCTCTACACCACTCCCAATGCCGTTTCCTGTATTTCAAATAGTTGTAAGTAAAAGACAGTAACTTACTATGTCACACACACACACAAAAAAAGCCAATGAAAGACAGAATTAATATAAGAAAGAATTTGTAGTTGTCGTTCAGTCACTAAGTTGTGTCCAACTCTTTGTGATCTCATGGCCTGTAGCATGCCAGGCTCCCCTGTCCTCCACTATTTCCCAGGATTTGCTCAAATTCATGTCCATTGAGTTAATGATGTTATCTAACCATCTCATCCTCTGTTGCCTGCTTCTCCTTTTGCCTTCAGTCTTTCTCAGCATCAGGGTTGGAAAGCATAGATATTCTTTATACATAGCATTTTGACAATCAGTGGAAGGAGGGGATATGACATGAGACATTTTTCCTTTCTGTGTTGCAGTAGTCAGACTCCCGCACGAAGTGCTCTTGGCATCAGTGGTCACTGCTGCTGCTAAGTCACTTTAGTCATGTCCGACTCTGTGCGACCCCATAGACGGCAGCCCACCAGGCTCCCCCGTCCCTGGGATTCTCCAGGCAAGAACACTGGAGTCGGTTGCCATTTCCTTCTCCAATGCATGAAAGTGAAAAGTGAAAGGGAAGTTGCTCAGTCATGTCCGACTCTTTGCAACCCCATGGACCACAGCCCACCAGGCTCCTCTGTCCATGGGATTTTCCAGACAAGAGTACTGGAGTGGGGTGCCATAGCTTTCTCCGTCAGTGATCACTACCATTATATTAATATCTACTTGGGGAGACTTCTCCTTCCAGTTAAAATAGAGTAACAAAATTAGGTTTATCTTTCTTCTCGGAACAATCAGCACATTTTCAGAACTCTGGAAATAAGACAAAGAAGGATAGTGATATCTGAGAAATGGAAACAAATGATATGAGTTCAACTTAAAGTCTTGAGATAATTGTTAAGCTTCTGAGTAGTGAAAGGATACTGAGGCACTGCCCAGGAGACTCTGTGAGTTGAGGAGATTGGAATAAGAGTGCAAATTCACAGGATAAAGGATGAAAGAGGAGAAAACTTCAGAGTGAGAAATACAGATTTCTTACAGGGGAACTCACAAGAAATCAATTGAGTACCGATTAGGGCATAAGTTGTGAAAAAAGTATACAAAACTGGGGAAAATTATCCACAATCTTAGTGCCTGGCATTGACAGAGAACCAGGAATAACACCAGTTCCCATCAGACTCATTTGGTTTGGGGCGGAGTACACAAATGAGACTTGGCTGCGTAGCAGGGAGAAGTCAGCTGTAGGATTGGCAGCGTTTCAGTCCTACCTAAAGCACAACAGCAAGATGTGAAAGGATAAAACTACTTACAACCTAATTAGATGTGTTCCAGAACAAAGCACAGAATATTCATGTGACTATATAAATTATCCAGGACCAAAAAGGTAAAATCGCATCCAATTAAAAATTATCAGTTGCTCAAAAGAAGCAGAAAAATAGAAGCTTTCATGAATAACTAAGTCAACCATAAACTGACATAGCTATTAGAATTAAAAGAGAAGAAAACTCAGAGTTTTATAATTACATTACAAACTTAAGTTTGAAAACTTAAGAGACTTGAAAGATAAATATGACCAAGATTGAATTTTGGTTATGAAAACTGCAGTGTCTGAGATGGAAATCTTACATATAAGATTAATGGCAGGTTAATATTGAAGAAAAGATTAGTGAACTTAGAGACATAAAAATAAACTATCCAAAATAAATTAGAGAAAAAGGAATAATAAAAGCAAATGAGCAGACCATCATTTAGCTGCAGGATGATATGAAGTAGCCTAATACATGTGCAATTAGAATCTCTTATAGAATGCCAAAAGATATTTGAAAATATAATGGCCCCAAATTATATACACATAAATGCAAAAAACTTAATGACCTCAAACACAAGAATATTAGGAAAAATTTTACCAATATATATCATAATCAAATTAATCAAAACCAGTGATAAAAAGAAACCTTTAAAAAGAGCTTAAAGAATATATTTAAGTATAGAGGAATGAGAAAATAAGGATATAGAATTACAGCATATTTTCTTATCAGAAATAATGAAAGTGATAGTGGAGCAAATCTTTATAAAGTATTAATATTAAAAAAACTTCTGAAAGTTCTAGCCATTTAATAAATACATTTTAAAAGGCATACAAATTGAAGTAGAAGTAAAAACTCTTTATTCACAGATGTCATCAGTGTTTATGTAAGAAATCCAATATAAACCAAAATCACACACAGATGGTCTAGTAGACCTAAAAAATCGGTTTAGCAAGGTTGCAGGATATAAGATCAATATTAAAAACACAGGGATATTTCTTTACAGTAGCAAAAATGATTCACTGAATTTTAAAAATACAATTTGAAACAGTATTGAAAATTTATAACACTTATAAACATGAAAGATATGAAAAACCTTTTCAAATGAATTCTATAAAACTTTGCAAAGAGAAGCTGAATAAGATACAAGTTGAAGCAGAGCTATATCATTTTCATGGGCTTAAAGACTCAGTATTGTTAAGATGTCTGCTTCCCCTAAATTGATCTAAAGAGTCTATGCAAGACGAATCAAAACTCTAGTACTTTTTTAGAAATTTGCAAACTAATTTTAAGAGTCACAAAAAAGATGCAGAGGACCTAAATTAGTCAAAACAACTCTACAGTCAAAACAAGAGTCCATAAATACTCTCACTTACATGTGTAACATTTTCAAGGAAATTTTGGCAGTGATGGTATGTTCACACTAGTTATGATCATTTTCTCAGTGTCAGATTTATCAAATCAGTTAGTTATACACAACCTACTTTATCAATTATACCTCAACAAGCTGTTAAAAGTATATGTCTTTCTGTACATAAAGAAGACAACACAAATGGTAATTTCATATCTGAATATTTATTTTTCTATGCTTCTCCCTCTAGGCCTCCTCCCTCCTTTCTTTTCAATCTCTCATCCTCCACTGAAGCTTTTCTTCATTCTATAGCCTCTGAAAAAGTTGAGATTTCATTTGATTCCTTCCTGTTGCTGCTACAGGTGATTGTTCCCAGAGCTCACAAGGCTAAAGGGAATAAGCACAGGCTTTGGGATTTAAATGGCAGTGAACTCAAACCCCTGCTTTGTCTCTTCCCATCTGTGTGATTTGAAGCAAGTCACTTATTCTCAATTAACCTCATCTGAAAAAGAAGAATATTTATAGTTATCTGTGAGGATGATATATGATTTACACCTAGATATTATGTCCCTTGGAGATTCTTTATCTGCTTGAGCCTCAGTTTCCTAATCTGGGGGGAAATAAAGGACATGGGGGGAAATAAAGGACTTAGGGGAAAGTCCAGCTATTCTCTTAAAGACAATATAGGGATTAAATACAGATAATGCATGCTAATGTTTCTGGCTCTTAATTCTAAATATCATAAATTATCTTCCTCTTTTTAAAGAAGAGTCTCTCCATTGCATCTCTCCAAGAAGATATAACATTAATATTCTCTTTTGTGAAAAGGTAGAGTTATCATTTAATAATGTTAGCGTTGAAAGTTACCTTAAAGATAATTTGGTTTCAAAACTCGTATTTCCATGATTGTAAAATGCTACAGTGCACAACCCCCCAAAAAAGGAATTGAATAATTCAAGCCTGCCTGGAAATTTCTGTGGCTTTCAAACCATTATTCTTTGTGCCATGAATTGTGTATTGGGTTGGCCAAAAACTTCATTGAGGTTTTTTCCATCAGATGTTACAGAAAATCCCAAAGGAACTTTTTGGCCAGCCCAATATAATTAGTAGAAACCGCCTTTGCTCTCCAAGAGTTCAGTGGTCCTGATTCTTCAGGAAAACTGTCTACTGTTCGTAGGCTATTTCATTATTGCTCCCGTGCCTTGAGAAGCCGATTCTGTCTTCCCTGCTGCTCTTTGCCAGTCTGACTGCTCAGAGTAATGAGGTCCAACTGGGAGTCCCAAGTTTTTCCTGTCATTGTAACTTTTTATTTGTGTCTTTGCCTGAGCTTTCTTTTGTCAATAGAAATCAAGTCGAGAGCCATCGTTTCCAAGCAGCCCGGCCAGGCTCTACACTTTTAATGACATCATTTCACCAGGAATTAAACAGATCCCTGATTGGGCTGGGTAAATTGTCGAAATAGAGTTGAACTTTTGTCACAAGCTGATGCAACCTGCTGGGGCACTCATAAGGAGGAGAACAGTGACTCTGCTTCCTACAGGGATCCAGAGTCAGGGCTATAGAAGAGCAGGCCTTGATTTCCCTTCTCCTGGAGTTAGAATCTGCATAACCCACTGGGGCCTCTCACCAACTGGAATTACATAGGCATCTTTAGCTCTGCACAGCCTAAAGAAAGCATATATGTTCCCCTTCAAACTTGTTCTCTGACATCTCATTACCACTATCTCAAGTCCTGTTACAAGGAAAGAAGAAATGCTGAAGTCTGTGTGGGCAAATATAAGGGGAAGAAATCGTGGAAGGGAAAAGTGAAAGGGTCTTGTCTGAATTAAGACTGGTCTGGAGACTTAACAATTACTATACCCTTTAATCATCTAACAGTCCTTTGAGATACCATTATTCCTATTCCTCAGATAAGGAAACTGAGTTTTAGAGCAGGAGTCCCCAATCTCTGGGGTTTAATGACTGATGATCTGAGATACAGCTTATGTAATAATAATAGAAATAAAATACACAAGAGTTGTATGTGCTTAAATCATCTCAAGGCCATTTGTGGAGAAAATGTCTTCCATGAAATTGGTCCCTGATGTCAAAAAGGTCGGGGACTGGAGTTTTAGAAAACTTCCATGACTCACTGAAGGGCACAGACCACATGAAAGTGGAAATAATTGAATTTTCATCTCATGAATGACACTGTAAATATATATTTGTTGCCAAATACATATTTATTAATATGTACATTGTTAAACACAGTGAAGGACAAATGTTAGCATGAAGTTCTTCTATATTTAAATTATCTTTCTAGACATGATCATTTTAATGTCTTTAACACCCTAACAACTTGACTTTTTTTTTTTAATCAATTTAGTATTCAAGCAGTTCCATTTAAGGTTTTTCATGTCCCTTCGTTCTTCCAAGCTTTAGATTTCCAGTTGCTTCAAAAGTTCAAAACATTATCAAAGCTGAGTTCAGGGACTGACAGGGAGGACTATAATGGATAATTCAGAATAAAAATTCTTCTTAATTGAAATAACCAACATTTATGTAGTGCATTACAAATTACCAAAACTACCCTTCTAGGTGATTTTATTCATCCTTACAAAGCAAATTCTATAAAGAATATTTTTTAATGGTTGAAACTGAAGCATTAGAAAAGGAAAAGTGCCTTCCAATACATGTAACCCTTACTTTTAACAAATTGATATTGGGTACTTACAGAATTTAGTCACTCAGCCAATACACAACTAAGCAAGATACCTACTGGCTTGATCTGACTCTATCCATGTTCTTTCTGCTAAACATTTTGCCTCTTTTAAAGTAATCAATTGACTAATACACCACTATTAATTTCTCAGCTGTCTACAAGCTTCATAAAACCTTTACTATACCCCCTTTGGATTCCTTTCATCATTGGAATCATTCTTGCCATTTAAACTTAGCTAATATCAGCTGACATATTTCAATTATGATCAGCATAGTTTGATCAATTTGTGATAGAGGTTGTAGTAAGACTGCAGAAATAGCCACAGATTATCCCTTATCTCCCATGGCCTTTGAAAGTGCCCTCTCACATTGATAGTGGGGCGGCCTTGTCACCTGTTTTGTCCAGCGGGACATTACTAGAGTGAGCAAACAGACTTAAAAGGCGCTCATATGTGAGGCTTACTGCTGTGGGAACTCTGTCACTACCACAGTATGAAGGATACTTAGCCTGTGAATTATCCCAGGAGACTCTTTCATCCTGAGCGTCTGAGTACCAGACTGAAGTGAGGTCATCCTTGATCATCTAGCCACCAGCCAACTGCCAGTTGACTTGAAATAGATGAGTGAGTCCAAAAGAGATCTGCCAAGTCAGACCGGAACTGCCACACATCCCACAGATCATGATTTGTTTAAGTGGTAGTTGTTTCAGCCACTAAATTGAAGAGCGTTTGTTAAATGTCAAAGTGAACTAATATGAAATGTCTCTACTTACAACCCCATATATTTGCTACTAAAGGGTGCTACATTTTGAAGCCCTCTCAAGTGAGCACAGGCTAAGTGGGTCACTGGTCTCCTCCTTCTAACATTCTTCTTAGAGTTCTTAAATCTGTTGATTCCAGCCCTCATCTGTTTTCATTGCCACAAAAAGCTAGACTGTGCTATGTTGATCTAAACCTTACTACAGTGTCCTTAATTGTTGATTTTGCTATTATATGGTGTTTCTTTGCCTCTCACCTCAAAGCCTTTGACTTCAAACAATATGTACTCATACAGCTATATAAATTGCTCTTTGTTTATGTGTTATGTGAAAATACATGTTTGTTTTGAGAAGTTTGTCCAACATGTCTCAAAAGTCAGTAGTTTTGCTGTATCAACTTATTTGCATGGTACTATGGGGTGCCTCAAACCACAGGTCATCTCTTAGAAAAGTTGCTACTTCTTACTTAGGTCACACTATATAGTTTGCTCCATGATGACTTTTAGCAGTTATTTATGTTTGGGCAGACTAGTTAATATATTCTGAATCTACTTTCAACCCCCAGACTAATGTCTTTATTCTCAAAACTCGATAAGCAGCATGAAGCATAATCAGTAGCCTAGCGTTGTGCTTAAGGATGTGAGACTTGTGTCTGCCTAAGATCAAGTGAGTCATCACCTCCCTGGAGATTTCCTTAATACTTCATATTAATAACTATCCCCTAGTGCTGTTGTGAATGCTCAGTCAGATAGTGATTGTAAGTTGCATAGTTTGCATCTGATGTAAAGGAAACCTGGGCTTGTGGCTCAGATGGTAAAGAATCCTCTTTTCAGTTCCGTCACTCAGTCGTCTCTGACCCTGCAACCCCACAGACTGCAGCACGCCAGGCTTCCCTGTCCATTTCCAACTCCCAGGGCTTACTCAAACTCATGCCCATCGTGTCGGTGATACCATCCAACCATCTCATTCTCTGTTGTCCCCTTCTCCTCCCACCTTCAATCTTTCCCAGTATCAGGGTCTTTTCAAATGAGTCGGTTCTTCACATCAGGTGGCCAAAGTATTGGAGTTTCAGCTTCAACATCAGTCCTTCCAATGGACATTCCAGACTGATTTCCTTTAGGATGGACTGGTTCGATCTCCTTGCAGTCCAAGGGACTATCAAGAGTCTTCTCCAACACCACAGTTCAAAAGCATCGATTCTTTGGCGTTCAGTTTTCTTAATAATCCAACTCTCACGTCCATACATGACTACTGGAAAAATCACAGCATTGACTAGATGGACCTTTGTTGGTAAACTAATGTCTCTGCTTTTTAATGTGCTGTCTAGGTTGGTCATAGCTTTCCTTCCAAGGAGCAAGCATCTTTTAATTTTATGGCTGCCGTCACCATCTGCAGTGATTTTGGAGCCCAAAAAATAAAGTCTCTCAGTGTTCCCATTGTTTCCCCATCTACTTGCCATGAAGTGATGGGACAGGATGCCATAAACTTAGCTTTATGAATGTTGTATTTTAAGCCAGCTTTTTCACTCTCCTCTTTCACTTTCACCAAAAGGCTGTTTAGTTCCTCTTCACTTTCTGCCATTAAGGGTGGTGTCATCTGCATATCTGAGGTTATTGATATTTCTCCTGGCAATCTTAATTCCAATTTGTGCTTCATCCAGCTGAGCTTTTTGCATGATGTAATCTGCATAGAAGTTAAATAAGCAGGGTGACAATATACAGCTGTGAAGTACTCCTTTTCCAATTTGGAACCAGTCCATTGTTCCATGTCTGGTTCTAACTGTTGCTTCTTGACCTGCATACAGATTTCTCAAGAGGCAGGTAAGGTGGTCTGGTATTCCCACCTCTTTAGGAATTTTCCACACTTTGTTGTGATCCACACAGTCAAAGGCTTTGGCATAGTCAATAAAGCAGTTTTTCTTGAACTCTCTTGCTTTTTCTATGATCCAGCAGATGTTGGAAATTTGATCTCTGGTTCTTCTGCCTTTTCTAAATCCAGCTTGAACAACTGGAATTTCTTTGTTCATGTACTGTTGAAGCCTTGCTTGGAGAATTTTGAGCATTACTTTTCTAGTGTGTGAGATGAGTGCAATTGTGCAATAGTTTGAACATTCTTTGGCAATGCTTTTCTTTGGGATTGAAATGAAAACCAACTTTTTCCAGTCCTGTGGCCACTGCTAAGTTTTCTAAATTTACTGGCATATTTAGTGCAGCACTTTCACAGCATCATCTTTTAGGATTTGAAATAGCTCAACTGGAATTCCATCATCTCCACTAGCTTTGTTCATAGTGATGCTTCCTAAGGCCCATTTGACTTCAGACTCCAGGATGTCTGACTCTAGGTGAGTGATCACATCATTGTGATTATCTGGGTCATAAAGATCTTTTTTTGTGTAGTTCTTTTGTTTTTCCTTTCCACCTTTTCTTAATATCTTCTGCTTCTGTTAGATCATTACTGTTTCTGTCCTTTATTGTGCCCATTTTTGCATGAAATGCTCCCTTGGTATCTCTAATTTTCTTGAAGATATCTCTAGTCTTTCCCATTCTAATTTTTCCTCCATTTCTTTGCATTGATTACTGAAGAAAGCTTTCTTATCTCTCTGTGCTATTCTTTGGAACTTTGCGTTAAGATGGGTATTTCTCTCTTTTTCTCCTTTGCCTTTAACTTCTATTTTTTTTCCTCAGCTATTTGTAAGGCCTCCTCAGACAACCATTTTACCTTTTTGCATTTCTTTTTCTTTGGGACGGTCTTGATCATTTCCTCCAGTACATTGTCACGAACCTCTATCCGTAGTTCTTCAGGCATTGTCTATCAGATCTAATCTCTTGAATCTATTTGTCACTTCCAGTGTATAATTGTAAGGGATTTGATGTAGGTCATACCTGACTGGTGTAGTGGTTTTCCCTACTTTCTTCAATTTAAGTCTGAATTGGCAATAAGAAGTTCATGTTCTGAGCCACAGTCAGCTCCTGGTCTTATTTGTGCTGACTGTTTAGAGCTCCATCTTTGGCTGCAAAGAATATAATCAATCTAATTTTGGTATTGACCATCTGGTGATGACCATGTGTAGAGTCATCTCTTATGTTGTTGGAAGAGGGTGTTTGCTATGACCAGTGTGTTCTCTTGACAAAACTCTGTTAGCCTTTGCCCTACTTCATTTTGTACTCCAAGGCCAGACTTGCCTATTATTCCAGATATCTCTTGACTTCCTATTTTTCCATTCCAGTCCCCTATAATAAAAAGGACATCTTTGTTTGGTGTTAGTCCTAGAAGGTCTTGTAGGTCCTCATAGAACCATTCAACTTCAGCTTCTTTGGCATTATTGGTTGGGGCATAGACTTGGATTACTGTGATATTGAATGGTTTGCCTTGGACATGAGTAGAGATCATTCTGTCATTTTTGACATTGTACCCAAGTACCTAATTCCAGACTCTTTTGTTGACTAGGAGGGCTGCTCCATTTCTTCTAAGAGATTCTTGCCCACCGTATTAGATATAATGGTCATCTAAATTATTTTGCCCATTCTAGCTCATTTTAGTTCACTGATTCCTAAAATGTTGATGTTCACTGTTGCTACCCCCTGTTTGACTGCTTCCAATTTACCTTGATTTATGGACCTAACGTACCAGGTTCCTATGCAATATTGCTCTTTACAGCATCTGACTTTACTTCCATCACCAGTCACATCCACAGCTGGACATTGTTTTCACTTTGGTTCTGTCTCTTCATTCTTTCTGGGGTTATTTCTCCATTCTTCTCTAGTAGCATATGGGACACCTACCAACCTGGGGAGTTCATCTTTCAGTGTCCTATCTTTTTGCCTTTTTATACTGTTCATCAGGTTTTCAAGGAAAGAATACTGAAGTGATTTGCCATTCCCTTCTCCAGTGGACCACATTTTGTCAGAACTCTCCACTATGACCCATCCATCTTGGATGACCCTACACAGCATAGCTCATAGTTGCATTGGGTTAGACAAGGCTGTGGTCCCTATGATTAGTTTGGTTAGTTTTCTGTGATGGGGGTTTTCATTCTGTCCACCGTCTGATGAATAAGGATAAGAGGCTTATGGAAGCTTCCTGATGGGAGAGACTGTGAGGAAACTGGATCTTGTTCTGATGGACAGGGCCATGATCAGTTCAGTTCTGTTCAGTCACTCAGTCATGTCCGACTCTTGTGATCCATGGACCACAGCACACCAGGCTTCCCTGTCCATCGCTAATTCCCGGGGGCTGCTTAAACTCATGTCCATCAAGTTGGTGATGTCATCCAACCATCTCATCTTCTGTCTTCTTTTTCTCCTCCTGCCTTCAATCTTTCCCAGCATCAGGGTCTTTCCAACGAGTCAGGTCTCCACATCATATGGCCAAATTTTTGGAGCTTTAGCATCAGTCCTTCCGATGAATATTCAAAACTGATTTCTTTTAGGATTGGATGGTTGTATCTCCTTGCAGTCCAAGGAACTCTCAAGAGTTCTCCAACACCACAGTTCAAAAGCATCAATTCTTCAGTGCTCAACTTTCTTTATGAGCCACGCTCAGTAAATCTTCAGTTCAATTTTTTATTGATGGGCAGAGTTGTGTTCTATCCCTGTTTTTGGCCTGAGGCCAAACTGTCGACCCATGCCTCTGTAGGAGACTCTTGGACACTCACAGGCAAGTCTGCCTCAGTCTCCCACTGGCCTCCAAATTCAAATTACCTGGGGTTCTCAGTCCCTTTGGCAAGCTCCGGGTTGGAAAATCTGTTGTGGGTCCTAGAACTGTCTTAACAGTGTGAGAATATCTTTGGTATAATTGTTCTGCAGTTTGTGGGTCATCTGCTCAGTGGGGCTAATGGCAACCTCTTCCCAGAGGGCTTATGACCCAGGTCTGCTGCATACAGATCCCCTGTCTCAGCAGCATGCCACTGCTGACCTGTGCCTCTGCAGGAGACACTCAAAGACAGGTCTGGCTCAGTCTCTGTGAGGCCTCTGGGTCCTGCTGTGCATTAGTTGGATTAGTGATGCATGAGTTGGATTCATTATTCTGTAGTTGAGGACATTGGAAGAAAGTAAATTAGTTGAAGGATGATCTGAAGCACTCTTTCAGGAGGACTCTCGATTCCTTTTTATCCCACCTATCAGACAAAACTCCAGTTTTGGCTCATATGTAGTCTGTCATCTCTTGGCTCATCGTTAGTCTATCTATAGTCTCTGACCAGAGTCCAACCCTCAAAGTGAACTGGTCAATATAGGGTAGAGATGAACACCATAGGCTCTGAGGTCAGACCACTTAGGTTTAAATATTTACTCAAGCACTTGGTCATTATTAACTCTGAGAAAATTAAAATATCTGTGATAATTTCTTTGTCCATAAAATGGAGATATAATAGTACATTTTTCATGTTATTCTTGTGAAAATTAAGTGAAAATATAAATGTGAAGTGTTAAAATCAGTACTTGACATATAGTTAAGCACTCAGTTGCCGTGAACATGATTAGACCAAGGTTGCTGATGCTACTGATAAAATTAACTAAAATATCACAAACTGTTGGAAAGCCAAGCATTCCAAATTCGTTTGGATGGAATGATTCTTCTCATTTTACTTAACTTTCTCTAATTTTCTAAGGATTAATCCAATAGCATCATGAAGAAAATATGGATTAGTCAGCTAGCCATGGATTTATATCCAAGCTCTCTCATTTGGTTGGATGTGTAAGTTTGAACAATGTAACCTCTGTGTCCTACTTTATTCATCTGTAAAACTGAGTAGTAAAATTGAAGTCCTTGGATTGTCATTAAGGATTAAGTAAAACATATAAAATATCTGGCACAGATATTCTCAACAAATATAATGCCTTTGGTTTTAGTTAGATCTTCTTTTGACATTCAACCAGTTAAAAATTTAATAAATTGGTAAAAATTTGATAAAGCTTTATTTTAATAATAATACTCTTCACAAGTTTGTGGGAAATGGCTTTCTATTAGTGCGAATCAGATTGGTAGTATTAGTGACTAGTGTCATAGTAACCATAACCTAGCAACAAGAAAAAGAGATGAAAATACCTGTTGTGCCATCATGATGCTGCTACATTTACATTTTCACTCAGTAGTATTCCATTCACTCAGTAATATTTCAAGATTTCTGCTAACTAGATCAAAGTGATGGTTAGAATTAAGATAATACTGCTTTTTAACCATAATGAATTGCTCTATTGTTTATAATCCTCTACTCCCCCTGATTTTATTTTAGTAAAAGTAGCTATTCTCTACTATGTCTATATTGCTAGTGCTCAACAGCCCCTTTCCAGAAACACTTGAATATTCTGTCACATTAAGAGTGCTGAGCTCTGGGGACAGGCAGCAATTTCTATAAATGTAAATATCAGGGCAGCAGGGGCCAAAAGTAACTGAAAAATCTATGAGGTCTTTTGATCAGCTTGGGAAAAAGAATGTTGCTATCTAAAAATTATTAAGAGGCATAAAAGGCATGATTTTCCTGCTTGAAATATATCCATTTTCATACTTGTCACACATAGTTACATGGGCTCTAATATCTAACAAAGTCTTTGATCTTAGTCATTCATTTATTCGCTCTCACCAGAATCTGCTATTTTGCAGACTCTTAGCTGGACTTGTGTTAAAAAGAGATAGATAAAAATATTCAAATTATAATTCTGTCATTCTTTAACAAGTTAAATAATCAGGAAACTAAGAAACATCATTTTTTTTCATTGTAAAAGGGCATGTATCATTATAAATATTCAAATACATAAATGACTAAAACTGTGTGTACCTATGAAAAGTATTCTAAGCACCTTAAAAACTAACTCATGAATCCTTCCAAAGATTATGAGATGGGTACTATTTATCCCTACTTTATAGAATTATGAATATTATAACTAGCCCCATTTTGTAGGAGAGAAAAGCAGAGAGCTTAGATAACTTACCCAGAGTTACACAGCTAGTAAAATAGTGAAAACAAGGTAGTAACCAGGTGGTCTGACCACAAGGCTCACATGTTGCTTCTTAGTCCATGTAGACCTTAGAATATAGGAGTTACTCAACCAGAGGCCCTCCTTCCCTAGCTTAATGCCCAATGATCCGTGGTTGATTATCTCTAGTTACACAGAAGCATTTAATTTTCAAACTGAAGAAAGCCCAGAGAACACCCAGTCTTACTTCTTTATTGTACATATGCAGCAACTGAGACACCGACAAATGTGGTTTTCTCAAAGTCACAACATGGTGGCAGAACTATGACCCCCATTCTGGCCTCCAGACACCCAGAATGCACTGCTTCCGTTATATGATACCCAGCTGCTACACTCAATCATACCCCTTGTTTTAATACACAAAATTCAGCAAAAGTCATGAGTCCAGAACAGGGGATACAACATTTTCAATCTTATTGCTTGTCTATATATTTATCCTCAAAAAAGGCATTCAGTGCTATATCTCAACTGCCAAGTTCATTGCTTTTGAGTGGTGCTGATTTCAACCTGGATCAAATTTAGTGGCATTATCTGAAAACCAAGAAAATAAATATCAAAGAGAATGACCACTGGATCTTTAACCACCACACAGCCTCCAAATGCCCCTGTGTGCCAGACTTCTGAGCACACCATGAATTTGATTCATCCATCAATGGAAAGCACATTCATCACAATTGGCATTTAAGGCTCTTTATTATACTACTGCTTTCTTGTTTTTTCTCATTTTGATTTGAGAAGCTACTTTATTCTTCTTCTATTCTGCCTTTATAAGACCTTCACCTTCCGTCCAACTAGCTCAAAACTGGAAATCCCTATGGTCTTTATTTGTCCTCCTCCTAGGATTTTCAGTTAATTTTCAAATAAATTTTCAATCTGTGTTTTAAAAATTAATATTGGTATGCAGATTGAGTGTAAAAATGTTTCTAAGCAAGTTTAAAATAAGCCTCAGTGATTCCATTAAATCTTTTTAACAACCCCGTTAAGCCAAACCCCATGTTCTCAAAGAAGATGACCTACAGTATTTTTCCCAAATAAATATTTGATTTTTTTAAGGAAATAATATAAAGCTAAAAAATTAGACAATTACTTTAAGACCAAAGTATTTAAGATAAACTGGCTCAGTTTCTTTGTGTAGCATTTAATACATGTGAATATTTTAACATAGAATAAGGAATCTAACTTTGGAGACTTGTTCTGCACATCATTGATTCACAAAAGAATTCTGTTTCCTAGCTCAAGAGTGATCTTTAAAAGTTGCAAGTCGGAAAGAAGTAATAATCTGGAGTTTGAATTCTGCTGTCTTGTGATTGTAATCAAAATCCTTGAACAGAACTGTCAAGAATCTATAGACATCTGAACAAATATCGTATAATATCACTTATGTGTGGAATCTAAAAAAATGATATAGATGAACTTACTTACAAAGCAGATATATAGACACAAATGTATGAATACCGAGAGGAGAAGGTGAGTGGGATGAATTGGGAGACTGGAATAGACACGTACACATTACGGTGTAAAAAATAGGTAACTAACGGAGACCTATTGTATAGCACAGGGAATTCTACTCAATGTTCTGCAGTGACCTAAATGGGAAGGAAATCTAAAAATGAATGGATGTATGTATACGTATAACTGATTCACTTTGCTGTACAGCAGAAACTAACACAATATTGTAAAGCAACTATACTCCAATAAAAATTAATTTTAAAAAGAAAAAAATCTATAGACATCTGAAGGGCTAAGAATCTTCCTGGATTGTTCACGGTTTTTCTACAATGGGTACATCTAATCAATGGATGAATTGAACCTTCCTTATCTAGGTTTTAGTATGTGAAATATTTTAAATAGACTTTTATAGAAAGTTTTAATATGTGGAATATTTTAAATAGACTTTTATAAAAAGTAATTAGCAATTCACCAATGTAATTTTGGGTAGTAAGCATCATGTTGGTTTTACCCAGTGAATATTTCAGAGTAAAATGTGAAGATGGACCGAAAGAAAAGTGATGATAACTAGAGGAACTCACTCTAAAATTTCTGGCTTTCCTTCCAGGAGGATATGGAAGACTTTTTTTTCTAATTAGGAGCAAAAACATTGAAATTCTGTGTGTAAAAATGGAGAAAAGATGAAATAACATAAAAACTAGAGTGGAGAAGGCTGAGTATAGATCAGTCCAAGGAAAATTTACTTGGCATTTATATTGCACCTGGCGTAATCCTCTGTGTTGCTGCTGCTGCTGCTGCTAAGTCGCTTCAGTCGTGTCCGACTCCGTGCGACCCCACAGATGGCAGCCCATTGGGCTCCGCCATCCCTGGGATTCTCCAGGCAAGAACACTGGAGTGGGTCGCCATTTCCTTCTCCAAATCCTCTGTGTTAGGCAGAGAGAATGTACAGTTACTGTACAGCAACAGAAATGTAAATAATTATGATCCAGTATGACCAGTACTATGATAAAAATGTATATAAAATGCTGAGGGAACACATAAAGAAAAGGACTCACTCTGCCATGACAGAACTCATGAGAAGAGGTAATATTTTAGATTCTCTTTAAAAACATATTTTTACTTTTAACAAGTCCTTTAGTTACCATACCTACTTTGAAATTCTATTTCTAGGGACTTTCAAACCTTTCAACAGTTTCTTCTGTTCCTAACTTCATTATTCTAAATACTACTGTGTGTGTGTGCTTTAAAAAAAATTTTTTTTCAATATTACAAATTGAAAGATTTCTGTTCATATGCCTATTTTATTTTATATAGGTAAAACACATTTTTATGACTCTAAATGTCTGAAAGATACTGAAGAATCCAATTGAAAACTGATGAAATTGCATTTCTTTTGTTTTCTTTTTTGGGGTCAATTTTTCATTGAAAATGCTTGTCTAGATTTTCCACTTCTTTTGTTTGTTTTATACTTATCAAGTTATAAAATTCTTTGAAATGTCCCTTAAGAACTGTAAAACATTTGTTAACATTATTTTCTAACTATTCTAATTCCTGATACACTACCAGATTTTTGTTGTTGTTATTGTTGTGTTTGTTGAGTTGAGTTTGTCTGTTTGTTTATTGCCTGTAATTCTCCCCAAGTTCTCTCTCCTCCTGCTCCAGTGTAGACTTCCTGCTGTGTAGACAGCCATTCTGATCTTCTGTTTAACTTCACCCTGAGACTCCTCTTCTCTGCTTCCTAATATTAATCTCCATGTGTAGTGAACATTTGTGATTCTTTTGGGTGCTAGTATCTAAACCTTTCCTATGTAGGTGAAGTCATACACTTTTTGAGCCAGACTCTCATTATAGAAGTTGAAATTGGTGGATAAAGAAGTCTTTAGCCTCCTTTGCAACACGGATATGATCACTTCAGATGGTTTCCTGAATCAGATCCACCTCTTCCGGACCTTGACTTGGAAGCTTTGACCCAAATAAACAGGAACCTGTTAGTTCAATCCAATTGTGCCCGTGGCAGCAGTGACAAGAGTTATGTGATAACTATTGCAAAATGTGTCTGTTGCTGATTGTGTTGGCAGTACAGTCTGCAGTGTTTATATGCCCAACCAGCTGCAGCATTGTGTTGTCACAGATCAGCTTGGAGGACTGGTCACAGGCATTATTTTTCCCTTGTGCTTAACTTTTGGAAACTTCTGTTAGTATAATGGAAAGTCACCTAATTTTCTTTCTGTCCAATTTTTGGTATTTTTTTTTTAAGGTTGGGGAGGTTCTACTTTCATAGATTTTTCTCAACTTCATCCTCCAACCTTTCTGTGATTTCTTCTTTAACTTTCACCATTTTCATTGTTTATTTCCAAACCATGCTTTTTTTGGTTTTCCATTGTTCCTTTATGATTAATAACTTGGTGTTGGTACCATGGTAATGGTTTATGTATATGATTTCTTCCCTTAACTCTCTAATAAGTGTCTTATTTATAGTTTCTTTCATTTAAATTTTTTCTGCTCCCCTACACTGCAGGTGAGTGACCTTGTACCAGGGTCCACAGGTGGGCTCAGCCCTAGGGTCTGCAAGCTAGCAGGTCTAGGTTCCCAGACCCTGGCAGGCCTGGAGAGAGGGTCTGCAGTGAAGTCTGACAGTCGCTGGGCTCTCTTCCCTTCATAAGAGAACTTCGGGGCTGAGGAGCTCTCTCTCTTTGTCCTGTACTGCGCAGGCTTGGAGGAAGAGCAACACAGATTAAGTAAAACTGGGCTTCCTCCTCTCTCTAACATGTCTTTTCTCATTTCTGTGCTATTTTCAAATGCCACAATCTCTCGTGTGGATTTCAGTGCTCTAGTGAAGGTATTTGCTCTGTGAATGGTTGTCAAATTGGTTCCTTAAGGGCAATGACACCTGGAACCTCCTATCCCACTTGACATCACTAGCTGATCCATTTCTATATTGTTATCTTATTTAAGTATTTCATATCTTATCTTTCAGTTTTCTTCCCACCTTTCTCATCTTCAGATATCATATATCATTATTTCTATAGAAAAATAAACATAAATGTGTGTGTATATATGTATGCATGGGCTTCCCTGGTGGCACAGACAATGAAAATTCTGCCTACAATGCAGGAGACCTGGACTCAATCCCTGGGTCATGAAGATCTACTGGAATGGCAACCCACTCCAGTATTCTTGCCTGGGAAACCCCATGGACAGAGGAGCCTGGTGGGCTACAGTCCATGGGGTCACAAAGAGACATGACTGGGTGACTAACACTTTCACTTTCATATATGTATGCATGCATATGTATGTATGTATTGTCTTCGTCATTTGTACAAACCTTCAAAATACTGAATTTCTAAGTGCTAATCTCTTCATTCCTACACTATCTAGATTTTCTGTTTAGTATGGTCATCAGTAGCTACATGAAGTTAACTTTTAATTAAAGAAAGTTAAAGTTCCTCAGCCACATTAGATATATTTTACAGACTCAACAGCGACATGTAGCCAGTAACTACTGTATTAAACCGCAGAGACACAGAACAATTTAAGCATTGCAGAAGGTTTATTCAAAAGCACTGATATAGATACATGAATCTCATTCACTCCTATAACTTTAAATATCATATGCAGAAGATACCCAAATCTGCTTCCTCGGTTATGGCAGGTTGTATAGGTAGGCTAATTCAACTCAAAATTCCATTTCCTTTCTGTGCTGTCTAGCTCTGTTGAAAAGGCTATGCTGCCGCTGCTGCTGCTGCTAAGTCACGTCAGTCGTGCCTGACTCTGTGCGACCCCATAGACAGCAGCCCACCAGGCTCCCCTGTCCCTGGGATTCTCCAGGCAAGAACACTGGAGTGGGATGCCATTTCCTTCTCCAATGCATGAAAGTGAAGTCGCTCAGTCGTGTCCGACCCTCAGTGACCCCATGGACTGTTGCTGCTGCTGCTGCTAAGTCTCTTCAATCGTGTCTGACTCTGTGCGACCCCATAGATGGCAGCCCACAAGGCTCCCCCATCCCTGGGATTCTCCAGGCAAGAAAAATGGAGTGGGTTGCCATTTCCTTCTCCATTAAAAGACTATAGAAGCAAGTATTTACTTTCCAACCTCCGATTCCACTAAAGAAATAGGGAAGGCAATATGCTACAGTTTTGGCCAATGGGATAAACCTAAGGCAGACTTCCCCCTTCCCTTTTTTCCCCCTGCTTTGTCAGTAGGTCATGGCTGGAACTGCATCCACCATCTGGTATTCATGAAAAAAGATAAGTCATATAGATACAGACCCTGAACCAGAGCTGAGACTTAGCTACTCACATCATTTTGTCATATGAGAAATAAGCCACTATTTAAGCACTGTAGTTTTGCTGTTCTGTTGTCTGAAGCCAAAGAACATTTCCAATACATATTCCAGCTAAATCTGCTATATAATAATAGATGTTTTTCTGGGAAAAAAAAACAAACAAACAATTTCTCAATCCTACTACCTAAAAATATTTTCCTACACCACCTCAGTGATAATCAGTCATAGAAGTGGCACTGTTTCTGTCCTCTCTGGAATGTAGGCTGCATGACCTGATCTGTTTTCTCCATCTCTGTATATGCAATGTCTAGAATAATGTCTAGTAGTTAGTGCTCAATAAATATATCTTTAATAAAATCTAAATAAGATGCATATACTTAGGAGACAGATAAATCCAGACATAAAGACCCTGAGGAACATAGATTGCGAAATTAACCTCAGTTGAGTCCTCAGCTAAAACCACTTCAAAGAAAATGGAAATGTCCTGTCTCCTTTAGGCTGGGAGATGATGGTTGTACCTATGAAGGACAGTGGTGAAATGGTCTTCTTCCATGCCTTTGTAAATTTCAGGAGACATGCTTTTGTTTTATTGTTTTAAATTTGTTTGACCTAACTGTATGGTGGAAATAATGGAGGCTGTTCTAAAAATGATAGTCTAATAGAATCTCTGCCCTATAAATGCTCCAACTCTACCTGCCATAACATTTTGACTATGATTAAAACAGTAATTTTCCTCATTTCATAAGTATACTGACATGTTGAGAATTTGTGCACTATTTATGTGCAATAATATTTACAGCCCTTTAGAGGCTGTGCCAATCCTGGGACGAATCATTGCCCAGAGGATGCAGTTTTATTAGTCTCATGACATCAAAATATGCATTGCAAATTGTTCTTTATGACTATAGTAAATTCACATCTTTCCTCAGAGGCTGAAATATTTTGAAGATCAGTGCTAGAGAGATACACAGTTGAAAATGTTTGTCCTGTTGTACTCTGATTTACAGTAAATTATTATAGTTTGCCAGGTAGTCATAATTTTGCAATTTGTATGATATAGTGAAACTATTTAGTTCTCTGTGATGGGGAACTGATCTATTGCCAAATGTTAGCTGTCACCTGAGTTTCCCAGTTTATCTGTCATTATAAGTCATCCTGTTTTTGTTGGCACATGGCTCAAAATCTAGTACACACAAAATTTTAAATTACTTCTTAGACAGTAACCTTATTGTGTATTGCTTTTAAATGTATTATGTGTACCTTTTAATTTATCTACCTGTCTATCAAGATAAAAAGACATATAATTCAATGGAAATATAATTAATTCAGTACTTGCCATGAAAGATCTTCTGAAAAATGTTGCAACAGGAAGCCAAAATTTAATAATTGCTCTCTACCCACTTGTAGCAGAAGGAATTAGGTATACAGAAACAAATAAAACTATGATACAATGTAGAATTGTAGAGCCAAATAAATATAATAATTTATTACTATTGTATTATATATGATTTCTCATCCATAAAAACTTTTGATGGTTTCTTTTGAATGAAATTCAGGTATACGTATATATCTGTCTATGTATTAATGTGTATATCTATATACATACTTACTTATAGATACAGATACATTTCCCAGATGAATATTACAGATTTACCACCTGGGGATCATTTTTAAAAGGTGTCATGGGAGAAAAACTGTAAAAGTAGTCCCTAAAAGATATGACACACAAAATTATAACAGAGAAATAATAGAGAAGGGTATAGCCCTTGTAGATAAACAGCTTTGGGTTTAAATATAACACCAGCCTCTTTTGGGTTGTGAGATTTGGGTACAACACTTGATCCCTGTGGTGTTGTTTCTTTACCTTGCAAAGCAGGAGATAATACTTGTCAAACAAAGTAGTAAATAGGTTAAATTGTGAGAAATGTATAACACAGGTAATAGCATTGTCATTTTCAATAATTTAAAAAAAATGGCTATTTACAGAGGAATATTGAGCAGAGATAAAAGTTTGTGAAATATGAAATGTCTTTTTATTCATATTTGTTGGTTCTAAAATTATGTGAAAAAGTATATATTTCATTGTATAAATAAAATTCAGATTATTGATCTAGTCCACTTGGGTTGTTTTCAGCTTTTTGCTATAGCAAATATTGGTGCTCTGAACATGAACTTATGGTGCACATATCCTAGTGTTTTGCTAAGAGGGGAACTGCATGGTCATTGGAAATGCATATCTTTGACTTCACAAAATAATGCTTAATTGATTTCAAAGTGGTTTAATGATTTGTATTTCTGTCATTAGTGTCTAAAGTTTGTATTTGTTTCTTAGTTTCACAAGTGTCTGGTTTTTGTCTTGCTTTTTCATTTTGGCCAATCAGGAGGGTATAAAGTGCTATCGGAGAAGGTGATGGCACCCCACTCCAGTACTCTTGCCTGGAAAATCCCATGGACAGAGTAGCCTGGTAGGCTGTGGTCCATGGGGTCGCAAAGAGTCGGACATGACAGAGCAACTTCCCTTTCACTTTTCACTTTCATGCATTGGAAAAGGAAATGGCAACCCACTCCAGTGTTCTTGCCTGGAGAATCCCAGGGACGGGGGAGCCTGGTGGGCTGCCGTCTGTGGGGTCACAGAGAGTCGGACATGACTGAAGTGACTTAGCAGCAAAGTGCTATTACATTTGATTTTCATTTTTATTTTCTTCATTACTGTTACATAAAAGTATTTTATTTATTGATTATCAAGGCTTCTCCTTCTGTGAAAAAACACTGGGTATGACCTTTGGCGATTTTTCTATATGACTGAAGTGACTTAGCAGCAAAGTGCTATTACATTTGATTTTCATTTTTATTTTCTTCATTACTGTTACATAAAAGTATTTTATTTATTGATTATCAAGGCTTCTCCTTCTGTGAAAAAACACTGGGTATGACCTTTGGCGATTTTTCTATGAAGTTATTTTGCCCCTTTCTGAAAACTGACATTTTGAAGATAGGTATATATCTAAATACGAATCCTTTGACAGTTCTATTTCTATAGACTGAAAACTTGTGTCCCCCTTAATGTTCATATTTGAAACCTTATATCCAATGTGATGTTGATTGGTGATGGGCCTTTGGGAGTTAATTGGATAGCATGGGTGGAGCCCTACTGAATGAGATTAGTGCCCTTATAAAGCAGACCCAGAGGGAGATTCAGTTCAGTTCAGTCACTAAGTCCTGTCCGACTCTTTGCAACCCCATGAATCGCAGCACACCAGGCCTCCCTGTCCATCACCAACTCCCGGAGTTCACTCAACATCTCTTTCAGAATTTTCCACAGTTTATTGTGATCCACACAGTCAAAGGCTTTGGCATAGTCAATAAAGGAGAAATAGCTATTTTTCTGGAACTCTCTTGCTTTTTTGATGTTGGCAATTTGATCTCTGGTTAGTGCCCTTATAAAGTAGGCCCAGAGGGATCTCTCCTCCTTTCTGCCACATTGAAAAGACCGTCCTTTGTGAAGCAGGAAACACGCAGGCAGCAGCCACACCACTGAGTCCGTCAGTGCTTTCATCTTTGACTTTCCAGCCTCTTGAACTGCGAGGGATTCATTTTTATTGTTTTAAGTCATTTAGTCTATGGTGTTTTGTTATAGCAGCACAAATGTACTGAGATTGCAAACATCTAACTAGAAAGTAAATTCCACAAGGGGAAATAAAAAGTTTTATTCACTGATGTGTCCATAGCCTCTAGCACAATGACTGGAACACAGAGTACTCAAGGAGAATTTGTTGAGTTAATAAACAGAATTTTACATTTATTGCATCCCTTCATGGGTTGAGCATTTGAAATCTTGTAATGAGAAGTTCATTAGCCTGAGGTCATATAAATAGTTATATATATTGTCTTCAAAAAAGTTTACTTTTCCTCTTCACTTAAGTTGTTATTTTTTTTAATCCACCTAGAATTGAATCATGTACATGATAAAAATTGTCCAAGCATAATTAATTTATAAGCCTATCTTTCCCCAGTGATTGGCAAAACAAAAACTTTTTTTATATATATCAAGCTTTTATATAATCCTGAAAATATTCTTGTGTTTTGTACTATTTTATATGGCTCCTTTCTCTTCCCATGCCAATTATTTCTAATTCTTAAGTAATATTGTAATTTTTTAAATTTATTTTTGATACCGTGCTGGATATACGTCTTCCACTTTCTTCATTTCCTTCAGAAGTGTTTGGTGTTTCTAACATCATTCTTATTATATAATCCTTAAATAGCCCTCAAGTTTCTTTTAAAGAATAACTTTGAGAGTGTTATTAGAATTTTATTGAAACTAATGATTCTGGATGTAAAGAAAAAATATGTCCAGAATATTGAGTTGTTTTATCCAAGAGCAAAGTATATTTCCACACCTCTTTTGATCTCTTCATAAATACCCTTCAATATTTGTTTTTCAATTTTGCAGTGCAATCTTGTACTTCCTTCATTAATTATGTTGCTATGAATCTCACATTTTGTTACAATTTAGTAAATTGTATCATTTTACAAACTACAATTTGCATTTGTGGCTGCTGTGTAAAATTCCCATTGATTTTTACATATTGGTTATGTATCTAGTTACTTTGGCAAGCATTCTTCTTCATTCTACTAACTTGAAGATTCTTTGAAGTGTTTATTTTAGATAATTTTATCTGCAGATATGCTTGTGTTTCTTGTTTCATGGTTTGTAAACATTTAAATTTTTCCATTTTGCATACTCCAACGACAAGAATCCCAATCCAAAAAAAACCATTCATGAGCATCTTTTTTATTTTAGTAACCAACTTTGCTGTAGGATTTTGTTAAATAATGTCTGGAAGACTGAGGAAATCCTTTCTATTTTTATTGTTAATAACTGAGCATCTTGAATGAATGCTTATTATTATCAGCTACTTTTCTCTGCATTATGGAAAAAAATCTTTTTTTCTTCTTTCAATCAGTTAATGTGACAGTCTTCATCATTAGATTTTTCAGTGTTAAAACCACCTTGCTTGTCACAGATAAGCTTTACTTGCTCATGAGTTATGATCTCTTTTATATATTGCTGAATTTAGCTAGCTCATATTTTACCAAAGGTTTTTCAAATTTATTCATGAGGTGATTTACTTGTAACATTCCTCTTTTATACTACCATGACAAAGTTTGTTTATCAAGATTATATTGGCTTCATATTTTTAATGGAAGAGAGTCCTTTTTTCCTATGCCTTAGGAGATTTGTTTAAAATTGCAATGATCTGTTTTGTTAATGTTTTGTCATATAGTCCTTTAAATCATAAAGCTTGGTGTATCTCTTTGGAGAATATTTTGAACTTCTATAAGAAACTTAATTTCCTGGATGGAATTTTGGTTTTCTCCTCTTTCAAGAGCATTTCTAAAAATTTGGTGTGTTTGTGTGTGTGTACACACATGTCATGTATATGTATGTATATATGTGTCATATGTTTGTATATACACATATATTGATACATATATATAGTATGTAGTAGTATATAAATAAGGGACTTCCACGGTGGCTCAGATGGTTAAGCGTCTGTCTACTAATTTGGTGTGTTTGTGTGTGTGTACACACATGTCATGTATATGTATGTATATATGTGTCATATGTTTGTATATACACATATATTGATACATATATATAGTATGTAGTAGTATATAAATAAGGGACTTCCACGGTGGCTCAGATGGTTAAGCGTCTGTCTACTATGTGGGAGACCTGGGTTCGATCCCTGGGTCGGGAAGATCCCCTGGAGAAGGAAATGGCAATCCACTCCAGTACTATTGCCTGGAAAATCCCATGGACAGAGGAACCTGGTAGGCTACAGTCGATGGGGTCACAAAGAGTCAGACACGACTGAGCAACTTCACTCACTTAGTATATAAATAAGCAAAGTATTGGCACATGTTTCTTAAAGGTATGCTCTTATTTTTTAAAAATTTGTCATTTTATTTTCTAATATATATTTATTTGAGCATTTCTGTATTTTATTGACTTTGTCTTGCCCAAATGTGGCATATTTAACTCTCTTTTAAAAAAAATTTTCCATTTATTTTTCATCTTTACTTTCATCTCTGTTCTTGCCACTGTTGTTTCCTACTTTTTTTTATTGTGAAGTTGGTTATTGGCTCATTAATATTCAGTAGTTTGTTTCCTTAATATAACATTTAGGGCTATGCATTTATCTTTAATAATTTGTCTCATCTTCATGCTAAATTTTTTTTAATATTAATTCTGTTCTAAGCATTCAAATTTTTATTATGATTTCTCTTATGAACAGAGCTTCCCAGCTGTCACTAGTGGTAAAGAATTTGCCTGCAAGTGCAGGAGACATGGGTTCAATCCCTGGGCCAGGAATATCCCCTGGGTAGGGAATGGCTACCCACTCCAGTATTCTTGCCTGGGAAATCCCATGGACAGAGGAGCCTAGTAGGCTTCAGTCTCTGGGGTCCAAAGAGTTGGACATGACTGAACACAACTTATGAGCTACAGATAATTAGAAGTTTCTATGACTGTGCCAAAGCCTTTGACTGTGTGGATCACAATAAACTGTGGAAAATTCTGAAAGAGATGGGGATACCAGACAACCTGACCTGCCTCTGGAGAAACCTACATGCAGGTCAGGAAGCAACAGTTAGAACTGGACATGGAACAACAGACTGGTTCCAAATAGGAAAAGGAGTTCTTTAATTTATATGCAAAGTACATCATGAGAAACGCAGGGCTAGAAGAAGCAAAAGCTGGAATCAGGATTTCTGGGAGAAATATCAATAACCTCAGATATGCAGATGACACCACCCTAATGGCAGAAAATGAAGAGGAACTCAAAAGCCTCTTGATGAAAGTGAAAGAGGAGAGTGAAAAAGTTGGCTTAAAGCTCAACATTCAGAAAACGAAGATCATGGCATCTGGTCCCATCACTTCATGGGAAATAGATGGGGAAACAGTGGAAACAGTGTC
>SJYT01078121.1:0-12817 GCA_006410635.1 Cephalophus harveyi
AGGTGCTAGAATAAGTATTGAGGGAACAGTTAAGTTAAAGAAAATAGACAATGTTGATTTTTCCAAACTGCATACCTTTGAAGAAGTTACACTTGCAGCAAGCAATTCAGAAACTGTGCGTCAGCTAGAGGACGTGCTGATGATATGGTACAAACAGATCGAACAGGTGAGCTGGCTCGTGTGACTTCATCAGATACGAGTTGTGGTTCTCATCTGTGTCCTAATCATTGCATTTTGTATCTGAACGTAAAGGGAAGAGGAGCCTTCCAGACTCTACTATGAAATTCAGCCTCTTCTTGATTCCAGTGCAAAATCATTGTTCTCTTTGGACCATTTAAAATCACCTTTAAGATATTTCTCACTTTAAGGAGGAAACCATAACAGAATGGCTTGAGGATGAAATAATAAAGAATCAGGAATAGCTAGCATTTATCTGCAATATTTTATATATTGTTTATGCTTTTCATTAGAGAGAGAGGAAAAGAACACAATGAAGAGCCTATAGCCACAATGCTAGATAATTAATAAATGCTTTTTGGTTCATCAGTGAAATTGTCTGTGTTGACAGAGAGGTTCAAACTAAGCTCATTCATTCATATTAGTGCTACAGTTGCAAGTCTGCACTGCAATATTTTATATATTGTTTATGCTTTTCATTAGAGAGAGAGGAAAAGAACACAATGAAGAGCCTATAGCCACAATGCTAGATAATTAATAAATGCTTTTTGGTTCATCAGTGAAATTGTCTGTGTTGACAGAGAGGTTCAAACTAAGCTCATTCATTCATATTAGTGCTACAGTTGCAAGTCTGCAGCTCTGTGGCCAAATACATTTTCTCTGTCAGTAAGAAAAGCAGTGATAGAAATGGTGTCACATTCTGCGAGGTGCCAACTTACACTACAAAGGCTGCCCCAAACCAGATACTATATAATTGCTCTAAATAGACTCTAGAAACCAGCTCACAGATCTCCAGTTCATGAGCACAGGAGAGTGGAACTGGAGAAGAAAATCTTTAATTGAGTGAGGACTAGGGGAGAAAAGTCTTGAGCAAGCGAGAGTTAGAGAAAAGCATTTCTGATTTTACCTCTCTCAGAACTGTTAGAAGGAGGGAAGTGTAGTTAGAGTGGAGAATCTGGAGGGGTCTTGGAAACTCCATCAAGGCCTGGAGTGCTGACCCCAGAATTTGCTTCCAGGTGTCACTAGGTAATCAAAATGAGTATTTGTCCTGCAGTTACCTTTAATGGCACTGAGGAAGGAGGGGAGTTGTAGGCCATTGTGGAGGTCAAGCTCTGTCCTGCACAGAGCTGAGGAGATCTCCTCCAGTTTTCATGATCAATCAAAATAGATTCTTTTATAAAAATTAGCAAGCAAAAGATAATAGCTTAACATGAGGATATTAGGCAACTTGAAATAAGAAAATCAAGTTGGCCAACTGCAGCAAATGGTCTCCAGTTAAGCAGACTCAGTGCAAGAAATCTTTAAAAATTACATCTAGGACGTCCTTGGTGGCCCAGTGGATAAGGATCTGCCTGCCAATACAGGGGACATGTGTCCGATCCCTGGTCCAGGAAGATTAGACATGCTGTGGAACAACTGAAGCCAAAGTCTGTGCTCTAGAGCCTGTGCTTTGAAACAAGAGAAGCCACCACAATGGGAAACCTGTGCACTGCAAGGAAGAGTAGCCCCCAGTCACCACAACTAGAGAAAGCCTACGTGCAGCAAAAAAGACCAGCACAGCCAATAAATAAATAAATATTTAAAAATTACATCTAAAATAAACCCGACCTCTTGTCACACACAAAAATTAATTCAGGATGGATCATCGCTAAAACTAAAAGAAGAGATACATGCAACAAGATGAATGAATCTCAAAAACATGCTGTGAACAAATTCGGCCTTTAAAGAGTAATGTGAAATGTAGAACAAAAACTATAGATAAATCAGAACACTATGTAGGGCTATATTAATATCTAATTAAGACAGATGGAAAACCCAGAAGCCATGAAAGAAAAACCTGACATATTTGACTACATAAACAAATTAAAGTAATATCCATATGCCAGAAATCACTGTAAGCAACATTAAAAGATAATTGACTTTCTGGGAGAAAAATATTATCAGCATGTGTAACAAAAAGTTAGTATCCATAATATATAAAGAACTTGCTCTTCTTTGGGATTGGAATGAAAACTGACCTTTTCCAGTCCTGTGGCTACTGTTGGGTTTTCCAAATTTGCTGACATGCTGAGTACAGCACTTGGACTGCATTCTTGCCTGGAGACCCCCAGGGACAGTATGAAAAGGCAAAAAGATATGATGCTGCAAGATGAGTCCCCCAAGTTGGAAGGTGTTCAATATGCTACCATGGTGAAGAGTGGAGGGGAATTACTAATAGCTCCAGTAAGAATGAAGTAGCTGGGCCAAAGCTGGAATGATGCTTGGATGGGGACGTGTCTGGTGGTGAAAGTAAAGTTAGATGCTGTAAAGAACAGTATTGCATAGGAAGCTGGAATGTTAGGTCCACGAATCAAGGTAAATTGGACGTGGTCAAGCAGGAGATAGGCTGAATGTCAACATCTTAGGAATCAGTGAACTATAATGGATAGGAATGGGAGAATTTAATTCAGATGACCATTATATCTATTACTGTGGGCAAGAATCCCTTAGAAGAAATAGAGAAGCCTTCATAGTCAATTATAGAATGCAGTACTTGAGTACAGTCTCGAAAATGACAGAATGATCTTAGTTCATTTCCAAGGCAAACCATTCAACATCACAGTAATCCAAGTTTATGCCCCAACCACTGATGTCGAAAAAGGTGAAGTTGAACAGTTCTAGGAAGGCCTACAAGACCTACAGCTAACACCAAAAAAATAAAAATAAAATAAAAAGAGATGTCCTTTTCATCATAGGGGATTGGAATGCAAATGTAGGAAGTCAAGAGATACCAGAATAACAGGCAAGTTTGGCCTTGGAGTACAAAATGAAGCAGGGCAAAGGCTAACATTTTTGCCAAGAGAATGTACTGGTCATTGCCAATGCCCTCTTCCAACAACACAAGAGATGATTCTACAAATAGACATCACCAGATG
This sequence comes from Cephalophus harveyi, assembly GCA_006410635.1. Lineage (NCBI taxonomy): Eukaryota > Metazoa > Chordata > Mammalia > Artiodactyla > Bovidae > Cephalophus > Cephalophus harveyi. The sequence goes on from SJYT01078121.1 coordinate 3,093, forward strand.
GTCAATACCAAGATCAGATTGATTGCCCTTTGCAGCCAAAGATGGAGAAGTTCTATACAGTCAGCAAAAGTAAGATCAGGAGTTGACTGTAGCTCAAATCATGACCTCCTTATTGCAAAATTCAGGCTTAAGTTGAAGAAAATAGGGAAAACATGTAGGTCATTCAGATATGTTCTGAATCCCTTATGATTATACAGTGGAAGTGATGAATAGATTTAAGGAATTAGACCTGGTAGACAAGAGTTCCTGAAGAACTATGGATGGAGGTTCATAATGTTGTACAGTGCTTTTGAGATGATTTTGGAGGCAGTGACCAAACCATCTCAAAGGAAAAGAAATGCAAGAAGGCAAAGTAGTTGTCTGAGGAGCTTTACAGATATCTGAGGAAAGAAGAGATGCTAAAGACAAAGGAGAAAGGTGAAGATATACCCAACTGAATGGAGAGTTCCAGAGAATAGCAAGGAGAGATAAGAAGGCCTTCTTAAATGAATAATGCAAAGAAGGGGAAAGCAATAGAATAGGAAAGACTAGAGATCTCTTCAGGAAAATAGGAAATATCAAAGGAACATCTCATGCAAGGATGGGCAGGATAAAGGATGAAAATGGTAAGGACCTAACAGAAGCATATGTAGATGATTTTCTGGAACTCTCTTGCTTTTTTGATGATCCAATGGATGTTGGCAATTTAACCTCTTGTTCTTCTGTCTTTTCTCAATTCAGCTTGAACATCTGCAAGTTCACGGTTCACATACTGTTGAAATCTAGCTTGGAGAATTTTGAGCATTACTTTGCTAGCATGTGAGATGAATGCAATTGTGTGGTAGTTTGAAAATTCTTTGGCATTGCATTTCTTTAAGATTAGAATGAAAACTGACCTTTTCCAGTCCCATGGCTGCTGCTGAGTTTTCCAAATTTGGTAGCATATTGAGTGCAGCACTTTGACAGCATCATCTTTTAGGATTTGAAATAGCTTAGCTGGAATTCCATCACCTCCACTAGCTTTGTTTGTAGTGGTGCTTCATAGGGCCTACTTGACTTCGCATTCCAGAATATCTGGCTCTAGGTGAGTGATCACACCATCATGGTTATCTGGGTTATGAAGACCTATTTTTATATAGATCTGTGTATTCTTCCCACCTCTTCTTAATATATTCTGTTTCTGATATTGTAAGATATCTTAATATCTTCAGTGATCTGTTGGATCATTGAAAAAGCTAAAGAATTCCAGAAAAAAACATCTACTTCTGCTTTATTGATTATGCCAAAGCCTTTGACTGTGTGGATCACAATAAACTGTGGAAAATTCTTCAAGAGATGGGAATACCAGACCCCTGACCTGCCTCTTGAGAAATCTGTATGCAGGTCAGGAAGCAACAGTTAGAACTTGACATAGAACAGCAGACGGTTCCAAATTGGGAAAGGAGTATGTCAAGGCTGTATATTGTCACCCTGCTTATTTAACTTAAATGCAGAGTACATTATGAGAAACGCTGGGCTGAATGAAGCACAAGCTGGAATCAAGATTTCTGGGGAAATATCAATAACCTCAGATATGCAGAAGACACCACCCTTATAGCAGAAAGCAAAGAAGAACTAAAAAGCTTCTTGATGAAAGTGAAAGAGGAGAGTGAAAAAGTTGGCTTAAAGCTCAACATTCAGAAAACGAAGATCATGGTATCTGGTCCCATCACTTCATGGCAAATAGATGGGGAAACAATGGGAACAGTGGTGGGCTTTATTCTTTTGGTCTCTAAAATCACTGCTGATTGTGACTGCAGTCATGCAATTAAAAGATGCTTGCTCCTTGGAAGAAAAGCTCTGACTAACATAGACAGCGTATTAAAAAGCAGAGACATTACTTTGCCGACAAAGGTCAGGATAGTCAAGGCTATGGTTTTTCCATTAGTCATGTATGGATGTGAGAGTTGGATTATAAAGAAAGCTGAGCGCTGAGGAATTGATGCTTTTGAACTGTGGTGTTGGAGAAGACTCTTCAGAGTCCCTTGGGCTGCATGGAGATCCAACCAGTCCATCCTAAAGGAAATTAGTCCTGAATATTCATTGAAAGGACTGATGTTGTAGCTGAAATTTTGGCCACTTGATGCAAAGAACTGACTGATTTGAAAAGACCCTGATGCTGGAAAGATTGAAGGTGGGAGGAGAAGGGGACGACAGAGGATGAGATAGTTGGATGGCATCACCGACTCAGTGGACATGAGTTTGGGTAAACTCCGGAAGTTGGTGATGGACAGAGAGGCCTGGCATGTGCAGTCCATGGGGTGGCAAAGAGTCAAACATGACTGAGTGACTGAACTGAACTGAACTGAGTGATGTCATCCATTTTCTAACAAAGTTAGTTGTTTCTACATTTTTGTCCTATTACAAACAATAATAATGTCGATACATCTTCATTGAATATCTTTGTTCAGGTCTTGTTTGCACTTGTTCAAGAGTTTCCTAGGGGATGGCTGAGAGAAGTACTATATCAATCTTTTATTGGGTACTAACTGCAAAGCCTTCCAAACTGGCTATATTAATTTATAATTTTTTACATAAGTAAATGAGAGTTTCCATGTCTTCAAATCTTCCATTACACTAGGAATGTCAGATTTTTAATGGTTGTCAGTATGTTGGGTGTGAAATTGTATTTTGATATATTTTACATTACCCCAAACATTGTTGAGGCTGTGCTTTTTTTTTTTTAATTTGGGTGTGACATGTGGGATCATAGTCCTCTGCCCCTGCACTCAAAGAGTGGAGGTTTGTTTTTTGTTTTTTTTTTTTATCGAAGGATAATTGCTTTACAGAGTTTTATTGTTTTCTGTCAAACCTCAACATGAATCAGCCATAGATATACATACATCCCCTCCCTTTTGAACTTCCCTCCCCATCTCACCCCTCTAGATTGATACAGAGCCCCTGTTTGAGTTTCCTGAGCTATACAGCAAATTCCTGTTGCTTATCTATTTTACATATGGTAATGTGAGTTTCCATGTTACTCTTTCCATACATCTCATCCTCTCCTCCCTTCTCCCCAAGTCCATAAGTCTATTCTGTAGAAAGAGTGGAGTTTTAACCACTGGACTACCAGGGAAGTCCTGAGGTTGTGCATGCTTAATGGATATTTAGATTTCTCCTTGTTGAATTGGCTGTTCTTATCCTTTACCTAGTTTTCTTTCAGATTGCTTGATGACGTCTTACTGAATTGTTGAGACAGTTTGAATAATGTTTTCCGGCTGTTCATCTTTTGTTGCTCCCTATTGTGTCCTGAGTTTTCAGCTGGTATTGGTGTCTTTAGTCATGTGGAAGTTTTACATTTTAATGGATGTATGTGAGATACAAATCACAATCTAGCCTCAATTTAGCTACCTCCAGTGACTAGAAGTTTTGTGCTTTTTGTATTTAGGAAACACTTTTCGTACTCTCATGTTGTGAAGATATTCTCCTAAATTATTTATTTTAAATGCTGAAATATACAAAACTGAGTAACAAATGAATGATACTAAAAACTAATAAGATAAACAAATTATTATAAAATGAACACCTGTGTAACTTTTGCGAGTTAAGAAATAGAGCATTATCCGCACCTTGCAATCTCCATGCATTTCTCTTCCCAATTTTTAACTTCTTTTTCTTCCAGTGGTTACAATTTTCTTGACAGTTATGATATTCCATTCCATGTCTTTCTTTGTAGTTTTACCCCCATCCTCTATATTTTCTTTAAAGGTTTTGCCTTTTTTTTTTAAGGGTCGCAAAAGTCGGACACGACTGAGTGACTGAACTGAACTGAACTGAAGTTTTAATGTATCTGGAATTATTTGTATCTGTGTATAATGTAAGGGCTTCCCCAGTGGCTCAGCAGTAAAGAATCTGCCTGTGATGTAGGAGCTGCAGGAGATGTGGGAACGATCCCTGAGGAAGATCCCCTCCTATTCCATGTTTCTGCCTGGAGAATCCAGGGGCCTGGTGGGCTACAGTCCATAGGGTTGCAAAGAGTTGGACATGAAGGAAGCATGCATGTATAATGCGAAGTAGGAATCTAATTTTGTCTTTCCATATAGTGAGCCAGTTGTCCCAGAGCTATATTTGGTAGTCCATTCTTTGCTAACAAATTTGTGTTATGTATCAAGTTTCTAGACTCTTTTATCTATCCCATTGGTCTACTTATTTGTTTTTTTCATTCATACCATACTGCATTAATTTCTGTTGCTTTTACTAAATCAACATTTAGTATGCTAATTCCCTTTCAAGTGTTTTTGTTCAAAATTACATTGATTATTTCTGGTTAAATGTTCTCCCAAATTAATTTTAATACTAGTTTGTTAGGTATCATGAAAAAAAGCCTTGTCAAGATTTTGATTGGAAATTTCATTGAATGTATATATTAATTTAGAGAAAATTGCCATTTTTATGTTACTGAATTTCCAAATCCATGAACATGGTATATTTCTCCATTTATTTATTTATTTTGCGTGGTGAAAGTAAATTTTCTAATTTTCTCCAAAAAGATCTCGTACATCTTTTGTTAAACTCTAGGTATCTTAACGTTGTTACTATTTATTGTATCATATGCTGTCATTTTAGAAATTACATTTTTAGATTGCTAGATGGCTTGTAAAGAAATGACACTAATATTTAAATACATACAGCCAAAGCCTTACTGAATTGTTCACTTTTATTAGTTATAAAAGCCTGTCTTTATCTATTCTTGAATTTTTTAAATGTGGCCAACCATTCCATCTGTGATTATGCCATTTTTGTTTTTTATTTACAATTCTTGTACCTTTTGTTTACTTTCCTTATACTGTTCTGTGATCTCTGTGTCCAGGTTGAATAGAAGTGGGTGGTGATAGTGATGAAATTGTCTTGTGCTTGGTTTCAAAGTGGTATTTTCTAAAATTTCATTTTTATGTATGATGTTTGCTGTTGATTTTTGGTAGATACTCATTATCATGGTAAAGATATTCTCTTCTAGTCTTGGTTTACTAACAGTCTTAATATTATTCAGTGTTGACTGTCATTTATACTTTTAACTTTCTTTAAAAAAGTGCAAATAATGAGATTTTAAAAGAAGAAAGTAACATTTCTAAGCTGTGAACTTTTTTGATTACAGGTACTTATTGAGAGTGAGCAGATGAGAAAAGAAGCTGATGACTCGGGTCCACTCACTGAATTGGAACACTGGAAACGCATGTCAGCCAAATTCAATTATATCATTGAACAGATTAAAGGGCCAAGTTGTAAGGCTGTTATAAATGTGCTTAATGTTGCACACTCCAAACTCTTAAAGGTAAAAGGCCTTGTGTTTTAAAGTTAGGTATACTTCATAACAAACAACTGGAAAAGTACCCTTCTTGAATTGCTTCTTTGCATCATATACTTGGCACTGTGTATTTAGAAATGCTAAAACTTTGAGTAAGGCTTTCTCATATACCATAATTACTTCCAGAAGAGGAAAAGGAAGTATAGAAGTGAAGATTTATTTCTCAATATTTCACATACCAATTTTGATAATACTAGTATAGGGTGATTGCCATTTATTTTTAAATTGTTTTTGAAACTGTAAGTCATTACCAGCTCATTGAAATAAAGAACTACAAGAAAGTCAAAAGCAAAAATGTCCTCTACTGTACTTCTCACCCCACTATTCTACCTCCTTTCCTGGAGGTCATATTTATTAATGGTTTGGCTTGATTTTTTCCAGGTTATTTTCTGTTTCTTCCTAATACATACATACACACACACACACACACACACGTTTGTTTTGTGTCTCTAATTTTTAAAAATTACGCAGTGTCATATTCTATTTTTCTTTAACTCCCTTTTCCCCTAGTAGCATATCTTAAAGAGTTATGCCTGTCAGATCAAGCTGTGTTGTTTTCCAGAACATTAATGCACCAGGTTCTAGCTAATCATTTTCCTATTTTTAGACAGTGAAATGGTTTCTTTTTTTTTTTTCAACAATCTCAAGGTAAAATTCACATGTCATCTCTTTCATCTAAGGAGCAAAATTCAGTGGTGTTTACTGTAATCATTGAATTGTGCAATCATCAATTTTAGAATATTTTCATCACTTCAAAAAGAAACCCCTGTACCTTTTAGCTATCACTTTGCATCTCTACCTGTCTCTTTCCCCTCACACCAGTCCTAAGTAACCACCAGTCCACTTTTTATCTCTGTAGATTTGTAGGTTGGACATTTCATATAAATGGAATCATATAGTATATGGTCTTTCGTTACTGGTTTCTTTCACTTGGCTTAATGTTTTCAAGGTTTATCCATGTTTTAGCATGTATCAGTACTTAATTTTTTTTCACAGTTGAATAATATTCCATTATAGATAAATACCACAATTTGTTTATCAGTTTATAAATATTTGCATTGTTTCTTCTTTTTGGCTATTATAAATAATGCTGCTGTGAACGTTTTTATACAAGTTCTTGTGTGGACATTTTCTTGTATATGCCTAAGAGTGGGATTTCTGGGTCAAACACTAGCTCTGTGTTTCATTTTTTGAGGAAATTTGTTTCTTTTTTATATGTTCACAAACATTAATACAGTTAAATCTCCTATGTGCCTACAATCAAGGATTTTCCTGGGGTATATACTCTACAACTTTGTTAGTATTTATTATCAGTTTAAAATTTTTTTTTTGCCAGTCTGACATGTAGAAAGTGGCTAGTCATATTTTGGCTTTTGCTTGTTAATAGTGAAGTTGAGTATCTTTTAAAGTTTACTGGCTCCTTGCATTTGTTCTCCTGAGAAATGTTGGTTTATGTCTTTCTCTCATTGAAAAAAATTTCAGATATTAGTTTGTAGATAGTATCAGTTTGTTCTGATTCTGATAGTTCTTTACTACTATGGCTGTTTATCCATTGTTATGTATATTGCATGAGATAAGTTTCCATGGTCCCTGAGCATCTCTGTACATTATTACTGAATATGAGAAGGTCATTTTGCTGATAGGGATATTTTCTTGGAATAATGTGTTCTTCTAATAACTTGATCCATTCTTGAAGACTCAGAATAATGTAATGTCACAAATAACTAACCTAGAAAAGTACTCCAGGTAGAAGCACATCTGGTTGAAGCCTATAGACCGAATATTAATTACAAAAGTAATGAGACTTAAGTCACTTAAGATATTTATAGTAACTATAAGTCTTAAATAATATGAGAAAAAGGTATGTTAATCCCATTTAAATATCTACTATCTTAGTATATGTATGGCCAGGGAAGACATGTTGAATTTTCTTGGTTAAATCTTAGCACATAGATAGACCTTACTGGTATATTTGGATGTTTCACAGGACTCAAACTTTCTTTTCTTAGAATTGGCGTGATTTGGATGCAAGAATCACAGATACAGCTAATGAATCAAAAGATAATGTCAGATATTTGTACACTCTAGAAAAAGTATGTCAACCTCTCTATAACTATGATCTAGTAAGTATACTTTTTAAAGTGTAGTTTTAAAAATTGTGTTTACTGTGGGGGAAGGAGAGGGTGGGATGAACTGAGAAAGTAGCATTGAAACATATACATTACCATATGTAAAATAGTTGGTGGGAGTTTGCTGTATGACAGACACTGGGAGCTCAAACCCGGTGCTCTGTGACAACCTAGAAGGGTAGGATAGGGTGGGAGATGGGAGGGAGGGAGGAGGAGGAGGAGGAGACATATGTTTGCCTAGGGCTGATACATGTTGATGTATGGCAGAAACAGCACAATATTGTAAAGCAATTATCCTCCAATTAAAAATTAATGAATTTTAAAAATTAGCATGTATAAAATCAATATGTATATATCGGGATAAATGTATACTGCAGAAAAGTTATTTAAAAGATGTCTTTTCCTATTATATATCTGTAATGAATCATAGACTATATTTATTATTTTAGCCCACATTTAAATATGTGGTGTTATCATAACTATGACCTCATTTGTACGTTGAGGAAGACAAATATATTAATTGTTCATTGCTTATAACAAATTACACCAGAGCTGAATGACTTAAAAGAATAAGCATTTATTATATCACAGTTTTTGCAGGTCAGGAATTCAGGCACAACGTAGCTGAATGCATCTGCTTCAAGGTCACTCATGAGGCTGCAGAGAAGCTGTGGGTTGGGGATGTGGTCTCTTCTGAAGGAGAGACTAACTGGAGAGGGTCTGTTTCTATTGCACATCACATGGACCTATGCACAGAACAACTCGCTTACCCTAGAGTGAGCAAGAGAGGATGTTCAACCAGCATTATCCTAATAATACCAAAGCCAGATAAGGACACCTCAAAAAAATAAAATTACAGGTCAATATCCCTGATGAATATAGATGTAAAAGTCTCAACAAAACAGTAGCAAGCCAAATTCCATAGCACATTAAAAGAATCACACACTATGACCAAGGGGGATTTATTTCTGGAATGCACAGATGGTTCAACATATGCCAGTCAATAAATGTGATACCTCATGTTAGCAGAATGACAGATAAAAATCATGTGATTATTAATAGATGCAGAAAAAGCATTTGACAAAATACTACAAAAATTCTCAATAAATTGGGTATAGTAGGAATGTACCTCAATATAATAAATGAATATATATTCTTTAAAAATCACATAAAAATATAAAAATAAGCATGCTGAAAGAGAATATATATGAATATTATTATGTTCTGTGTACTTATCTATATATTTAAAACTTTTCACTATAAAAAGTAAACTTGGAAGAAAATAACAATGCTTTTTATTGTTACCAAGACCTCAGAGTTTTAAGGTATACTAATTTCAACATCATGATTCAAAAGACTTGTTTAAAACTATATAATTTTCAAATCATTTAGTTTTGGTTTTACTTCTTTTCACCCTAGTAATTTAAAAAACTTTGTTCAGTGAGGATGAGGGCTGATGTTATTTCTCAGTTTATTCCATTTTTTGTTGTTTTCCTCAATTATTGATAATGACATTCAAGTGATTTAATTCTACCCAAGAGTAGAAATGTTAAGCAGGCTGGTGACCCACCCTGCACATTCACACATAACGATCATATGGAAATTGTATAAAATAGAGAAAAAAAGCTTTGTTCAGTTGCTCTAGCCATGGATGTACTTCATTATTATTGTTATTTTGTTATTATTGAGCTTCTGACATTCTTTGACGTAGGAATATTTTGAACATTGTCTTTTAAAATTAGTGAAGTACTATTAGTATTAGGTCTTATAATTTCTTCCCCCTCATAAGCCATTCCTGTGGTTTTAAAAATTCTTTTTTTCCCTTCATTTTCTTTATTCTCAGTAAAAGCAGTTGCTGTTAAGTTTGTAACTGCCAGTTGAGCAGGAAAAGTGGATGAATATGCTTCTATTTCTTGTTGGTAAAATTTATGAATTTTGTGTTTCATGTTTTCATCCTGGTATTGTGCTATAGGCATATCTACTCTTATCTATAGGCATATCTACTCTTATCAGACTCAAATTGAAGAAAGTAGGGAAAACCACTAGACCATTCAGGTATGACCTAAATCAAATCCCTTATGATTATACAGTGGAAGTGAGGAATAGATTTAAGGGCCTAGATCTGATAGATAGAGTGCCTGAAGAACTATGGAATGAGGTTCGTGACATTGTACGGGAGACAGGGATCAAGACCATCCCCATGGAAAAGAAATGCAAAAAAGCAAAATGGCTGTCTGGGGAGGCCTTACAAATAGCTGTGAAAAGAAGAGAGG
>SJYT01078127.1:0-55333 GCA_006410635.1 Cephalophus harveyi
GCCCAAATAATTAAAACCAAGCCCTACGGCATATGAAAACACAGATAAGTCAATAGAATGAGATAAAATCCCCAGAAAGAGGCTCTAGTAGAGATAAATATTTAAGACATGATAAAGATGGCTATTTCCAATCAGAAGGCAGAAGATGAATTATTCATTAATTGTGCTGAGACAATTATTCAATTATTTGGGAGAAATGTAAGTTAGATTCCAATTTTAAGCCATATATCAAAAAAAAGTTTCAGAGGGAGTAAAGATTAAATAGCAAGAAAGTAAGGGAAGGAAGGAGAAAAAGCACTATAAAAGAACCAAAAAATAATAAATATAGGTGAATGTTATATAATATTGAAGTGGAGGAGGCCTTCCAATAAAGTCATTCCAATAAAGTCAGAAATTATAGGAGAATGATTGATAACTTCATAGAGACAATATAAAATGTATAGATTTCAAAACCCCCATAAATAAAATTAAATGGTAAACAAACTTGGAAATAATATCAGTAACATGTAAAGGTTGATGCTCTAATTTTACAAAAGCCACTTAAAATTCTTTAAAAAGATAAATGCTCAAATGCAAATATGCAAAGGGCAAGCATGGGCTTTTCACAAAAGGAAAGAACAATACAAAAGAACTATTAATACATGATGAAATGGTCATCCCCACTAATAATCAAATAAACGCAGTTTGAGCCAACAGTGAGGTCCTGTTTTCTNAAAAAGATAAATGCTCAAATGCAAATATGCAAAGGGCAAGCATGGGCTTTTCACAAAAGGAAAGAACAATACAAAAGAACTATTAATACATGATGAAATGGTCATCCCCACTAATAATCAAATAAACGCAGTTTGAGCCAACAGTGAGGTCCTGTTTTCTGACCGTCCCGTTGACAAACATAAAATAAATGATAGCACTCAGCGTTGCCCAGGGTGTTCGGAAACGGACATTTGCTTAACTGTTGGTAGAAGTAGGAACCAGTACCTCCTCCTTCCTTGATGGCCATTAGAAATATATAAAAAGCCTTAAAAACTCGCAGATCTTTGACTCAACACTCAGTTTCTAGTAATTGAATTCAACAGTGGGTACACAGATCATGTGAAAGGAGGTGGATCTAAAGATACTCAACACCAAAGAAATAGTAAATGAAAGGCAATTTTTTGGTCATTCATTTACTATTACATGGAAATAGCTATATATTTCCATATAATAGCTAACATTTAATGATTGGGAAATATCCATGATACAGCTTTAAGTGAAAAACAAAAGTTATAAAGTAGAGATGCAGTGTGACCCCATGTTAGAGAAGGAAGAATAAAAAGGAAGATGAGGAGGGATTTATGTCGGTGACAAAAGAAGGGAAGACATTTCAAAGCAACACCAGTAAACAGTCCTAGGTAATAGATTTCTTAATTTGTTCTTTCTGCTTATTTTCCCCATATAAACCTCTATTTGTTAAAAATAAAAACATTAACTTCATTGAGGTATTATTTACATGAAGAAATTCCACAAAATTCACCATTTTAGATGTACAATGATTTTTAGTAAATTTACTAAATTGCATAACCATCACCACAATCCAGTTTCAGAACATTCCCAGCAACCCTATAAGATCCCTGGTGTCCACTTACAGTCAATCACTGTTTTCAGTCCCCTCCATGCTCCAGCCTCAGGCAACCATTAATTTACTTTCTATTTCTAGAGATCTGTCCTTTCTGGGCACTTCCTTTAAATGGAATCATATTACAGGTGGTCTTCCGCATCTGGCTTCTTTCACTGAGCACGATGTTTCTGAGGCTCATCTATGTTGTAGCACGTATCAGGACTTCATTTCTCTTTATTGTTAAACAGTATTACTTTGTATGGCTGTACCATATTTTTATTTACCCATTCACCACCACTTGATGGGTATCCACGTTGTTTCATTGTTTTAAAAAATGATTTTTTGAATGTTTAAAAAAGTGAACAAATAAATCTGTTGTTCTCCCCAGCCCCATGCTGGTATTCCAGCAGGGTTACGGTTCGTAACACAGAGGGTGCCTGCATGTGAGTCTGTGTGGGGTTGCAGCACGTCCATAAAAGAAGACAAGGAGAACACCTCCTCAAATGTTAAGAGGAGGTCTCTCTGAGTGGAAGGATTATGGGTGACTTTAATTTCCTTCTTTGTGTTTTTCTGTATTTTCAAAAAGTTCTGCAGTGAACATGTGTTATATTTCTAATCAGAAAAGCCATCATGTGACGGTGTATATGTGCTTAAAGGAAAATAAGTGATCAAAATACCATATGATCCAGTAACTCCATTTTCTACAGATACAAATTTAGAAAAAGTTAGAGAGCTGGAGACACATAAACATTTATGTATAAGGATATTTTTGACATAATATTGAAAAAATAGAAACAACTCAATGTTCAAAAGCAGAAGACTGCTCAGTGTATTAAGATCCACCCATATGGCAGAACAACTTGCAGGCATTAACAGTCAGGGTATAGGATGGCAGGCTGTGGGGTCCGGGATTTGCTTCAAAATAATATGGGTGGAGTAGAAGTGAAGGGAATGCAGATAGGATAGGAAAAGTCATGGGTTGTTGGTCCACGTGGTAAGTACACAGGGATTCACTATCCCATTCTCCCTAAGCACAAGCTTATATAAGCATATCTTCCATGATAAAAGTGCCTTCAAAATCATGGTATATAAGGTAAAAATAACAAATCACAGTCATGCAATCAGAGAAGAGACACAGTATTATTTGAAGATGCTTATTACCATTTTCTTAAAAACTCAAGAGAATCATATCAAAACCTAGTAGAAAGTAAACAGAAAGCTCATCAAGGGGCCAGCACATAAAAACGTATATAGAAAAATGTATAGCTTTCCTATAAATCAGCAATAAACAGTGAGGAATTACAAGGGAAAAAAGAAACCCTATTCACAAAAGCAACTGCAAAAAAATAAAATACTTTACAATAAACGTGCAATTCCTATATCAAGAAAACTACAAAACTTTACTGGGGGACATAAAAGAAGACTTGAATAAATGGAGAGACATAACTTTCTCCTGGAAGGGAAGGCTCAATATTGTAAAGATGTCAGTTCTCCTCAAATTAATTTATAAATTTAATGCAATTCCAATTAAAATAAAAAAGGACATACCAGAAGGGCATACACCAAAATGTTAACAGAGGTTCTTTCTAGAAAGTAAAAAGATAATGGATTCCTTTTGTTTAGTGCTTTTCTCCCCCAATGTTCTGCAATGAAGAAGAGCTTTGGTAATAAGGAAAAAAGCTTTTAAAAAATGCTCTTAAAAAATACTTAATGATACCGGAAATGCTCATTCTGCTTCCCCCAAAAGGCAACAAAGTAATATTACAGTATGAAACCTATTTATCAAATAAAAAGCACATAACTACATTTATAGAAAAAAGACTGGAAGGATTTGTACCATGGTACCAGTGAGCTTCTCTGGGAAGAAGAGATTTATAGATACTTTTAATCTTGCTGTTTGTAGTTTCTTGATTTTTCCAAATTACTTCCAGTGAATGAGTATTATTTTTAATATTTTAAAACATAAACATTAAAAAATCTTTTCCCAAGAAAGTCTAGGGAGAAAACTAGCCATTACGGAGTCCTATCTCAAATGAAAGTCAAAGGTCATGGGAGAAAGGGCCATTTCCTAGGGCTTCACATGTCCTTGCCTGCCTCTCAGACCGTGGCAGGTGGAGCGGGGGAAAGGAGAGAGAGGGGTCTCAAGTCACTGAGACCCAAGCCTAGAGGCTACACCATTTGGTTCCATGAATACCCATTGGTCTCTGCCATGTGTCCACCTGTCACTGGGTGCTGGAATGAGAGAAGTCGGTCCTGGGCCCCTGCTCTCAAGGAGGACTCAGCTGACAATAAACAGATGATCATAACCAGCAGACACATGTGGTAGTCAGCTGTTAGAACCAACAGTGGAGTGGTTCTCAACTTAGGCTCCAGAGACAGCCAGACCTCAGTGCAAATGCCAGCTCTAGTCACAGGAGGAAGTTACACTCCAAGACTCAGTTTTTCCGTCTGCAAAATGGGGTACATATTTCCAAGATTGATTGCTGCAAGGAAGAAAGAAAACAATGTAGCTAAATGCATGGGATGTGGCCAGGACTTAGTAGTTATTAAAGGAGGGGTGAAACAATGCTATTTAGAAAAACAACAAATTCTGAGCTTCTACATTCTAGGTCAAGGATTGACAAACATTTTCTGTAAAGAAGCAGCAGTAAATATTTTTGGCTTTGTGGGCCAGAAAGTCTACTGGACTCATCCATTGCAGCATGAGAGAGGTAGCCAATATGTAAATAATGGTGCAGCTGTGTTTCAGTAAAACTTTATTTACAAAAACAGGTAGTAGGCCGGATTTGGCCAGTGGGGGCTGCAATTTGTCCCCTTTTCCAAGTGAAGGGCAGCCTTTATCTTAGAGGTAAAAGCACCTTAAGACCTGGATGGAGAAGAAAAGACATTTATAGTACTGACTGCTAAGTCGTTTCAGTCATGTCCGACTCTGTGTGACCCCATAGACGGCAGCCTACCAGGCTCCCCCACCCCTGGGATTCTCCAGGCAAGAACACTGGAATGGGTTGCCATTTCCTTCTCCAATGCATGAAAGTGAGAAATGAAAGGGAAGTCGCTCAGTCATGTCTGACTGTTAGCGACCCCATGGACTGCAGCCCACCAGGCTCCTCTGTCCATGGGATTTTCCAGGCAAGAGTACTGGAGTGGGGTGCCATCACCTTCACCGGAAATTGCTGTGTGAAAGAAACAAAGGTAGGCTGTTGATTGTTTGTGTGGGGAGGATGGGTGAGAAGGGCCCAAGAGAAAGAGGGTAGATAGGAAGTGTGCCCCAAAAGGGAGAACGGAAAGGACAGTATATCCCAGGACCAAAGGCAAGTGGCCTCGTGGCAGGAAAGGCCACGCTAAGACTTCAGTGCCCATTTAGCCTGAGCTGTGCTGTTACCCCCTCACTTGCAGGAGCCTCATGGTTTACCAAAGCCAGTCACAGAAAACCACCCCTGGCTTGTGTTCTTCGGGAACAGTGAAGGAAGGTGGGCAAAGCCTGGCACAGGGTGAATTGAGGCAGAAAGAGGAAAAGAGGTGCAGGAGCTGGGATGAGAGAGGGCACGGAAAATTCCGCAGAGAAGGAAGTTGGAACAAGAGGAGATGAGAAACTTAAGCCCTAGGGCATCTCAGAGGTGCTAGGGAGGGACTGCCCTCCAACCTCTATCCCCCAAACACAGTGCAAGCTTGGGTCATCCTACTTGAACATTAGGGGCAAAGTGACCCCTAAAGTTTGAATGTCTTGGGATACCCAGAGAGCAAATATTTAGATACAGCACAGAGGTCCAGAGAGTGGGTTCTGGATGCAGTAGACCTGGTTTTGAATCTTAGTTCTGTTCACAGGCTGTCCTTTTCTCTAGAGAATTGCTCTTACCTCTGCCCTGGGGGCCAGAGAAGGCAATGGCACCCCACTCCAGTACTCTGGCCTGGAAAATCCCATGGATGGAGAAGCCTGGTAGGCTGCAGTCCATGGGGTCGCTGAGGGTCGGACACAACTGAGCGACTTCAGTTTCACTTTTCACTTTCCTGCATTGGAGAAGGAAATGGCAACCCACTCCAGTGTTCTTGCCTGGAGAATCCCAGGGACGGCGGAGCCTGGTGGGCTACCGTCTATGGGGTCGCACAGAGTCGGACACGACTGGAGTGACGCAGTCGCAGCAGCTGTCCTGGGGGCAGAGCGCAGGCAATACCTGAATGACGTGCTCAGTCACTCAGGCGTGTCTGACTCTGAGACCCTGTGGACTATAGCCCACCAGGCTCCTCTGTCCGTGGGATTCTCCTGGCAGGAATGCTAGAGTGGGTTGCCGTGCCTTCCTCCAGGGGATCTTCCCGACCCAGGGATTGAACCTAAGTGTTCAGCATCTCCTGCATTACAGGTGGATTCTTTCCCGCTAAGCCCCCAAGGAAGCCCTAACTGAGTGATGCTGGGTGCAGTATCACTAAAAAGGGGCGTCCCCTTGTCTCAGGGTGGGTATAACTGTGGTGCATGTATGCTTCCGAGACCTTTCCAACACTGCCACCTTACACCAGACAGAGACCAGATCTCACCCAAGGCTGCCCAGCTCTGTCCCCTTCTCTGTTTTGCTGCGCTCGCTCCCCTACGGGGTTTTCCTAAAGCACACCCTTCCCGCATCAGCCCTAGGCACCTGAATCCTTGACTCAGGCTCTGCATCTGAGACCTGACCAAAGACAGGGGTGACATTGATCCAAGGCAAGTATCAGCCACATTCACTTTTCAGTGCTTTAGGAGGAAGGGATGGGGGCACCGAACCTCAGCTAATGAAAAACTCTCATCTGTTGAGAGTTCCTCTCCCTTCTCCTTTCTGGTCTTCTTGATCTTTCTCTCTTGGGCAGGGGGCTCTGGAGAACAGGAAGTCTGGAAGCTCAGGGTCTGATGGGCTTGGGTTCTGACTCAGGCTCCACTCCATGGAAGAAAGTCTGCTCTGAGTCTTGGCTTCTGGAGAGAGCACCCCGTCCCGCTTCCAGGCAGCTCCCCCATCCAACTGGCTCCTCTCCATTCTCTTCCTTCCCATACATTCCTCACGATTGTTATACATTCCTCACGATCGTTATTTAAAGAGGCTAATAAGTAGGTTGGCACCGTTGATTAATGCATAATCTTAATCATGATTGCATAGTGTAATTGGCATTAATTTGAAGAGCCAGTTCATTATGAAAATAATTGTCACTGCTTTCTGCTTTAATAAAATGGAGCAGACACCAAGGCTGCTGAGGAAATGGGATAGGGTGTATGTGTGCGTGCGCGCGTGCATGGGTCCCAGAAGATGTTAGCAGGGGGAGCATGGGTGCAGCTGGATCATTTTCTTCCAACAAAACCTTGAATGGAAGCCCAATGGGTAAAACAAATAACACCAACTTTAATAATAACAGCAACACAACTGATCATGTGCCAGGCATGATGCTGAGTGCATTCCACCCCCTTCATTTATCACTCACAAGAACCTCTACAACCCCTACAACCCCGTTACATAGACACTGTTATCATCCCATTTCGCACAAGAGAAAACGGAGGCCCAGAGAGGTTAAAGATATTGTGACAAAAGCAAGTCGCTAAACCATTGGCAGCTTGCAATCAGGCATGGTGAGTGTGTTTACACCACAGGAACAAGCAGGTGCTACAAAGGAGGGCTTCATTTTCCTGGAGAGCTTGATTACCAGCCCACACTGCCCAAACCCATTTCTGTCCTCTGGACTCTTAAAGACTGGATGCCACAGGTACCGAGAAGGCTCCATAGCCCTTCTCAGGGCTCCACCAGGGACATCATGAAAACCAACTCTCCAAACTAACCTCATATGCAGATGGTGAAACATAGAGCCGGGTGGGAGCAGAGGACTCGAACTAGCTGGGCCAGCTCAACCAACACTTCGCCTTCTATATCACGACATGTTGTCAGACGTTTCGAGAAACATTCTGACTGCCCTGAGCATAAAGGCCCTTATTGTTAAAACAACTTTTTCTGTCCCTGGAAATGTGCTCAAAAGGTAGCATCGTCTGCCTCTTGGATGAGCTATGGGGGCCTGTGTTAAGCTGAGCATGACCTTCACAACCCAGTGCTGTCCTGCCACGTCTCATCGTGAAAGGCCAGGAGGCACCCCACACCTCCTTCTTTCCCAGCACACACTCCTTCTGGGCAGCTGGCCTGGGAGAGTCTCCAACACACAGGTCCTGGGGCAGAAGACTGAGTCCCCGACTTAAGCTCATGGCCTCACGACTGTCTAGAGCCCGTCTGGAATCTTGAGATTTTCCTTTCTCTTGAACAACTTTGCGCTTTTGAATTTGGCCCTTGCCAAAGCAAGGGCTGGCCCAGCCAGCCCAGGCCCTGACGCAGTGAGACTCAGGCACGATCTGCAACGCGCTGCCACTGTCTGGCAGCCGAGTCCCAAGAGACACTCACATTCCCAGCACCCGGCCCAGGCACCTGTCCTCCAGGGCCTGAGTCTGTTTTTTCTTTTTCTAATCTGCTTTGTTCTCTTTCGGAAGTTTCCAATGTGTCATAGAGATTAATTGAGACACTGATCAGCAAGGTGGTTGCTAATAGCCTCTTCCCAGGGCCGCCTCCCTGTCTGTTCTGATCAGGGTTCTCTCTTCTCCCTGCCGGGGCCCCTGCAGCTCTGTGCAGCCTGTGGGTTGGAAGAACAAGGCTCTGCTCTCTGCTGCACCAACTCCTGGGGCCCTGGCATTGCCTGGGGACTTGCTTCCGGGGCTCTCTGTTTCCTGGTCTCAGCAGAAGGAGCTGGGGAACACATTGGCTGGCTTTCCCTGCTGGACATAGTAGGTGGTTTATAGAAGGTGAGCAGTGCCCAGTGGAAAAGGGCCAGGGATGGGCTTTCTGAGGTCCTAGGCAAGGGAAGGGAGACAAGGAGTATGAATGTCTCCCCTCCTGTGGGTTTATTGACTCATTCATTCACTCCCCAAGCAGTTTACAGGCAACAACTGTTCACAAGGAACCCCACTGGGCACTAGATGAGTCAGAGAGAGGTTAAGCAATACTCCCAGGTCTTCAGGAACACACAGCTCAGAAGAAACAAGAGGAGGTGCATAAATCAAAGCATTTTTTGATTTGTGGAGTAACGAACAGAAAGCTGCAGAGGCTCAGAGACGAGGGAGTCATGGATGTCTCCATGCAAGAGGCAGCATCCTCTCCGCTCAGAGCTGAGCTGTGGAAGGAATGTGGCACCAGCGAGGGGGAGAATGGCCTTGGGTGGGTTCCCGGGGATGAGGACTTGGGCTCGGGCAGGCCGGGAGGAGGGAGTGAAGCAGGGGGCCAGACAGGAGGGGAGCTGCTGGGTTTGCTTCTCTTTCACCAGGACTGGTCAGGGATTAGGTGATGAAGGCAGGTGGAACAGAGGCAGCATCAGAGAAGACCCCGGATCCCGAGCCAGGGTGGGAGTGCAGTCAAGCCCGTGGACTCCGCAGCCAGCCTGCCTGGATTGGAATTGATCCCATCACTTCCAAGCTGTGTGACCTTGGGCAAGTCCCTCTCCTGCCCCATGCCTCTGTCTGATCAACTGAACACAGAGATATTAATAGCACTTACAATATAGCTCTACTTTAAGGCTTAAATGGCATAAATCATCTTAGGCATATTGTAAGCCCTCGTAAGGACAAGAAATTACTATTATGTGGTGACAAGGAAGCTGTGGCGGGGAGGCCTTTAAAACTGAGATGGAGGTATCCAGAAAAACAGCGGATGAGAGGAGAGGATTGCAATCCTGGTGGAGGGCCCAGGGGAGGGCTCCTGATGGAGTCCTGGGGCCCGGTAGCAGTTGTTTTAATTGACCTGGCGATATGCAGAGCTTTGTCTGTACAACTCAGGGATGCACAAGTCAAATACTGCAGGATCGAGCGTGTCGGGAGGATGGCCGGAGGCTCCCAGGCTGCGCAGAGACCCTGATGACCGATGGGCTGTCATCAGGTGGAGGAGCTGGGGCAGGGTTGCTTGGAACGGGGTTGCAGTGGAAGGGCCCAAGGGGCCATGAGCGCCCTTGCTGGAGGGGCCGAAGGAACGATGATCCTGAATTCCGAGTCCCTGGTGGGGCTCTCACTTCCTGGACAGGCGGAGCCGTCACACGGCCTGCCCCTTGCACGCCTGCCCACAGCAGAGAGGCCCACCATAAGCCTGGTATTCGAGGCCTTTCCTGGTCCAGCCCGACCTCCTCCAGCCTCAGCTCTTCCCCCCAGGACGCCTCCGTCCACCACACTTGTCAGCCAGCTCTTCATGCCACTCTGCCTTCGAGCGTGTTCCTTCTCTGCCTGGTTTGCCTTTCCTTCTATCTCCTCCTTCTAAACCTGGCTTCCGCATCTCTCTCCTGAGCCTGTGCCACAGGCACTGTCCTTTACGTCCTCCTTCCTCCCCCAGGGGCCACCTGCAGGCCTTTCCTCTGCCCCCGCCCCCACCCCGGGCTTTGTATCCGGGACATTCTCTGGCGATGGCACAGGTGAGACTAGCAAGGATAGCACACAAAAGCCAGGGAGCTGAGCTCAGCAGAGCCTCGGCTGAGGACGCACGGAGCCGGTGAATGGACCCTGGCATCCTCAGCCCTCTGAGTGCAATTCTGGGGCGTGACCCACGCAGTTTTTCAAAGGTCCACGGCTAGGCTGAGCCCCAGTCGCCCACAGCACAAGCCCCTGATGACACGCCTTCACTGGCTTTTCTCCTTCCCCGTCTCGCTTCCCTGCCCCATCACCATGCTTCCTGGAATCATCTCCCAGGTAAACTACTCGCATCCTAACTCCGGTTGCCTGCTCTCAGGGGCTCCCAACTAAGGTGCCTTCCCTGAGGTCTAAATGCATCCTCTCTACCCTCACGCGTGCTGGGTATCCTGTGCCGGGCGGGCACAGCTTAGTTGGCCAGGCATCTCTTTCCCGCTCCCCAATGTCAAACACTAGCTAGCACAGAGAGGATGTCGAGATACATTTGTTAAATAAATACATACATAAGTACATGAGTGTGTGCCTGTATACACACATGCACACGCTGTGCTGTGCTTAGTCGCTCAGTCATGTCCAACTCTGCGACCCCAAGGACTGTAGCCTGCCAGCCTTCTCTATCCATGGGGATTCTCCAGGCAAGAATACTGGAGTGGGTTGCCTCTGGATTGCCATGCCCTCCTCCAGGGGATCTTTCCAATCCAGGGATCAAACCCAGGTCTCCCATATTTCAGGCAGATTCTTAACTGTCTGAGCCGCCAGGGAAGCCCAAGATGAGTAACTGTTGAGTGTGTATCCCAAATGTTGCATGGGATGCACTGAAAGTGAAAGCTGCTCAGTCGTGTCTGACTCTTTGCGACCCCATAGACTGTCCATGGAATTCTCCAGGCCAGACTACTGGAGTGGGTAGCTGTTCCCTTCTCCAGGGGATCTTCCCAACCCAGGGATTGAACCCAGGTCTCGAACACTGCAGGCAGATTCTTTACCAGCTGAGCCACCAGGGAAGCCCACTACTTGCTTTTACAGGCTAATTCCTATTCAGGACTTTGATACTTAAGTGACAAACCAAAAATCACACAAACATCCTCCAGAACACCTGCCATGGAGATGTCCAGCAGGGCAGACACCCAGGCCCTGCAGTTTTGAAGCTCTCCCTCTCCCCAGCTCTGGCCATGATTGGCTCTTAGAGAGGTGGAAGCTGAGACTGAGGTGTCCTCAGTAGGTGCACTTCCAGGTGCATGCCCCTTGCAGGGTTAGATAGGGTGCCATGTGCCCAGTGGCATGGCTGGATGGCTGTAGAGAAAGGGCCTGATTCTCCCTGGCTGGGGGTGGACCCTACAAGTAGCCCTAATCGAAGCTTCTCTCCAAACCCTGGACCCTGCTCCACAGTGGTGTCAGCGTCTGGAAGATCACCCTGCCTCCAGCAGCCCCCCAATGCCAGCCTGCCCACCCACAGCCCAGCCCTGAGAATGCCAGCAGGCCAATCTGAGGCCACTGGGATGCGGAATGGGCAGGGGTAAGGGGCAGGGGGAGCAGAACCTGGGAAATTAGTGGAGGAGGAAGGAGCCAGCCCGTTCTGCATTATTACTCCCATCCTCATCTGTTTTAAATATCAATTGCTATGCAGGTTAAATACTTATTCAGATGCCTTTTAGCTTAAAAGCAAGCTAATTGATCTCTGGAGATCCTGAATGAACAGTGAAGAAACTGCACTAATTATGGAATCAACCTCCATTTCTCTATTTTGTTTTGTTTCTTCTCTGACAATGCTGCTGGAGTGACAGAAGGGGGTCTGGTGGAGCAAAACACGTGTTGTTTTGATTCGGAAGCAGCCCAAACCTTGCCCCTCAGGCCCTGCCCACCTGCCTTCAACCCCCCACCAGGCCCCTGACTGGGATGAGCTCCCCCAGGTGGGCCTCCTGGACACAGCTTTCCCAGATGGAAGCTCTTAAAGGCAGGACTTCAAGATGCTGAAAATATTAGTACGGCTGTCTGCTCTTACCCTACCCACACTGCAGGCCCTCCCTGCTTAAAAAACCCAAAAAACCACCAACGCCGCCCAAGTTGCTCCAAGTCCGCTTTCTGCTCACACATTTTGACCTCTGGGGTCTCAGCTCGTGATTTTGGACTGGCTTCCTGGATTTAGGCAGTGCAGCTCAGGTTCTCTTGGCACTCTTCTGGACCCTCCCATAGCTCCCTCTATATCATCCCAGGCTGTGGCCCCGAGGTGTCTGGACCACAGCTGAGGGAGCCAGGGCTCCTCAGCCAAGGAACAGTGGCTTCCTCTCTCCCACTCAGGAGACGTGCCCTGTTGCTTTCTCTTCCCTCCCTGTCCAGGTTCTGGCTCCATCTACCAGGCTGCCCTGGGTAGAACAGAGCTTGGGCACCTCTACTTTGGCTGGAGGGGAAAGAGTGTCATTGCTGTTTTAGGGAAACTGCAGTCAGTGTGCAGGGAGGCTCTCATCCTCCTGATGTTTGGGAAACTACAAGTTAAACAAGATTGAGCAGTTTCTTTTCCACAGAACTTCTCTGGCCTTGTACTGTGCTTGCATGCTGCCTCTGAGAGGTGGGGAGTGTAAGTGAGATTTTCCAAACTTACTTGACAACCGTGGAAACCTTTTTTGGCAGAGCATCTCACTGAAAACATGCTTTGGGATTCACTGCATTACAGTGATTTGGGCAAAAGTTTTTTTTTCCCCCTCTTCCGAGGAGTGAGCTATTTGATGTTCAGGACTAAAGCCGTCATAGGTCAGCCAGCCCCACAGAAGCTGGTCCCCAGGACTGAGAACCAGAGACACACCAGAAAGGATGAAGACTATGAAAAAGTATGATGGTGAAGGTATTCAGTCTATTTAACACCAGGGGCCCGGTGTGATGGGTTTGGTTTTTTACTGGGTTGATTCCGGGACGTCAGGGACAGGTGGTTTTAGTGCAGTGTCGGGGTGTGATTACTCTGCTGGGCTCTCGTTAGCATGTGTCTACGTGTGTTTGTGTGCACCTGGGCAGGTGTGGGCACACAGCTGGGGGGAGCACAGCAGGGAGGGGAGCGTGGGGAGCCAATTCATCAGCCCAATGCTTTGTGCCTCCCTCCCCAAGGCATTGGGTTGAACTAAGAGACTCTGACTTAATTATCATCATTAGGAAATGAGACGGCTTGCATCTTCATAAGCTCTCAGATCCTACAAAGGAATTCCAAGCGACCTTACCTCCCACAGACACCACTGATGGAGAGGGTCATCTGCTCAGCCCTTCTTTCCTTCTCCAAATACTCAGAGCGCACCTCCCATGAGTCACACACCAGGCACAGAGCAGATAAACAATAGGGGAGACCTCTACCCCTGAAACACCCCATTTATTTCCCAAAGCTCTTAATGTAGGTTGAAATGATCTCATATATCTGTTATCTAGCTTAGAGTCTGCCTGTGTCCCCCACCCCTACCACTATAATATAAGCTCTTTGAACATGAAGAGCTTGTTCATTATTTTCTTTCTAGTGCCTGGCACATAGCAAGCACTTAGTATTTCTCAACTGTAAAGGAAGATGTATGGAACGGACAAGTATAAGCAAGCATGAAATGGCTAAACAACAAAACTCCAAGGAGGTGACACATGGATGGTGTCTTTTATGCCTTGACAAGATAGAAGGCAAGGGTGGATCATAACAAACTGGAAAATTCTTAAAGAGAGGGGAATGCCAGACCACCTTACCTGCACCTGAGAAAAATGAATGCAGGTCAAGAAGCAATAGTTAGAACTGGACATGGAATGATGGACTGAGTCCAAATTGGGAAGGGAGTATGTCAAGGCTGTAGATCGCCAATACTGTATATTGTCAAGTATGTCAAGGCTGCTTATTTAACTTTTATGCAGAGTACATCATGTGAAATGCTGGGCAGGATGAAGCATAAGCTGGAATCAAGATTGCCAGGAGAAATATCAATAACCCCAGATATGCAGATGACACCACCCTTATGGCAGAAAGTGAAGAGGAACTAAAGAGCCTGTTGATGAAGATGAAAGAGGAGAGTGAAAAAGTTGGCTTAACACTCAACATTCAAAAAGCGAAGATCGTGGCATCTGGTCTCATTACTTCATGGCAAATAGATGGGGAAATAATGGAAATAGTGAGAGACTTTACTTCCGGGCTCCAAAATCACTGCAGATGGTGAGTATAGCCATGAAATTAAAAGATGCTTGCTCCTTGGAAGAAAAGATATTACAAACCTAGACAGCATATTAAAAAGCAGAAATATTACTTTGCAGACAAAGGTCTGTATAGTCAAAGCTATGGTTTTTCTAGTAGTCATGTATGGGTGTGAGAATTGGACCATAAAGAAGGCTGAGCTTTCTTTATGCACCAAAGAATTGATGCTTTTGAACTGTGATGTTGGAGAAGACTCTTGAGAGTCCCTTGGACTGCAAAGAAATCAAACCAGTCAATCCTAAAAGAAATCAGTCCTGAATATTCATTGGAAGGACTGATGCTGAAGCTGAAGCTCCAATACTTTGGTCACCTGATGGGAAGAGCTGACCCACTGGGAAAGACCCTGATCCTGGGAAAAATTGAGGGCAAGAGAAGAAGGGGAGGACAGAGGACGAGATGGTTGGATGGCATCACCAACTCAATGGACATGAGTGTGAGCAAGTTCTGGGAGATGGTGAAGGACAGGGAAGCCTGGTGTGCTGCAGTCCACGGGACTGCAGAGTTGGACATGACTGAGGGACAGAACAAATGATAGAAGGGGACAGCACAAAAAGTAAGAATATAATTTGAGGCTTTTAAGCGGTGGGGGGAGATTCCTTATAGGAAGCATTGAGATCAGAAAGCTGAACACTTCTTGCCAAAAGCCAGAAAGGCTCATAATCCCTTCTAGTCACAGCCATTCAGAAAAGCCCAAGGCAGTTTGTAACAGGCAGGACAGCAGGTGGATTCCCAAGACTAGAGAAAAATTGCAATCTCTTTCATTTTATTGGTTTATAACTTTATATAAGTTTCATGTGTGTGCACATGCATGCTCAGTCATGTCTGACTCTTTGTGACCCCATGGACTGTAACCCCCCAGGCTCCTCTGTCCATGAGATTTTCCAGGCATGAATATTGAAGTGGGTTGCCATTTCCTTCTCCAGGGGATCTTCCCAACCCAGGGATAGAACCTGCATCTCCTGTGTCTCCTGCATTGGCAGGCAGATTTTTTACCACTGAGCAACCTGGGAAGCTACAGCGTGCTCACCACCGAAAATTTAGTTTCCATTCATAACCACACAGTTGACCTTCTTTACCCACTTTGCCCTCCCCTCAACCCTCCTTCTCCTCTAGTAACTGCTGCTCTGTTATCTATGTACTTGTTCTTGTTTGATTTGGCTTATGCATTTTATTTTATTCTACACTCCAGTGAAACCATACAGTGTTTGTCTTTGTCTGACTTACCTCACTTACTTTTTACCCTCAGTGTTGTTACAAATTGCAAGACTTCATCTTTTTTTATGGCTGAGTCATATTCCATTCTATACACTGTTGACCCTTGAACAACACGAGTTTGGACTGTGTGAGTTCACTGACATGCAGATTGTTCTCTTTTTTCTTTTTTTATTTTGCAGATTGTTTTCAATAGGACATCTCATACATACAGCATCTGCAGTTTGTTGAATCAGGGACGTAAAACTGCAGATACAGAGGACCCACCTATACGGAGGGTAGATTATAAGTTATATTTGGATTTTCAACTGTATCCCTAGTCTCCTCTTTGTTCAAGGGTCAATCACATATACCATACCTTCTTTATCCACTCACCAGCTGAGAGGCACTTAGATTGTTTCCACACCTTGGCTATTGTAATGAATGCTGTGGCAAATATAGAAATACATAGATCTCTCCAGGGCTTCCCTGGTGGCTCAGACGGTAAAGCGTCTGCCTGCAGTGCAGGAGACCTGGGTTCGATCCCCGGGTTGGGAAGATCCTCTGGAGAAGGAAATGGCAACCCACTCCAGTACTCTTGCCTGGAAAATTCCATGGACTGAGGAGCCTGGTGGGCTATACAGTCCATGGGGTTGCAAAGAGTCGGACATGACTGAGCGACTGACTTGGATTGGATTGGATTGGATAGATCTCTCCATGGGCTTCTCAGGTGGTAAGTGGTGAAGAATCTACCTGCCAATTCAGGATATGCAAGAGTTACGGGTTTGATCCCTTAGTTGGGAAGATCCTCTGGAGTAAGTAGGAAATGGCAACCCACTCCAGTATTCTTGCCTGGAAAATTCCATGGACAGAGGAGCCTGGTGGGCTACATACAGTCCATGGGGTTGCAAAGAGTCAGACACAACTGAGCGACTGAACACTCGTATCTTTCCAAATTAGTGGTTTTTTTATTCTTCAGTTAAATACCCAGAAGTGGAAATGATGGACCATATGGTAGTTCTGGTTTTTTTAATTAAAAATCACTTTTGTGGAAATGATGTGTGGCATGCAGGATCTTAGTTCCCCAACCAAGGGTCAAACCCTTACCCACTATAGTGGAAGCATGGAATCTTAACCTCTGGAGTTCTAAGGAAGCCCCAGTAATTCTAGTCTTAATAATTTGAGAAACCTCCATACTGTTTTCCATAGTGGCTCCACCTATTTACATTCCCACCAACAAGGCACGAGGATTCCCTTTCTTCACATCCTCTCCAGTGCTTTTTTCTTGACTTTTTCATCCACAGCCATCCTAACAGGCACGTGGTGACATCTAATTGTTTTGATTTGCATTTCCTTGATGATTAGTGACATTGAACATCTTCTCATGTGCAAATCTGCCAATTTTTCAATCAGATTGTTTGTTTTTTTTTATCATTGAGTTCTTTATATATTTTGGATACTAATCTCTTATTGGATCTATGATTTGCAAATATTTTTTCCCATTTGGTAGACATCTTTTTGTTTTGTTGATTTCTTTTGCTGTGCAGAAATTTTTAGTTTGATGTAGCTCCTTGTGTTTATTTTTGTTTTGGTTTCCCTTGCCTAAGGAAAGGTATCCAGAAAGATTGATAAGAGTGATGTCAAAGGGCAAACCACCACTTTTTTTTCTAGGAGTTTTATGATTTCAGGTCTTACATTCAACTCTTTGATCCATTTTGATTTACTAGCAGAAAGAGAAGTTAGGAAAACAATCCCATTTATAATTGTAACTGCAAAAACTAAAATATCTAGGAATAAATTTAACCAGAAGGAAAAGACCTGTACACTGAAAAATATAAGCCATTTTTGAATGAAAGTAAAGAAACACCAAGAAATGGAAAGATATTTCATGCTCATGAGCTGAAAGAATTAACATTGGTAATTAAAATGCCCATATTACCTAGAGCAAAACATAGTCTCAATGTAAACCCTATCAAAATCTCAGTGACATTTTTCACAAAAATAGAACAAAATTTCTAAAATTTATATGGAACTGCAAAAGGCCAATTACCTAGAGCAATTCTGAGAAAAAAAAAAAAAAACAAAGCTGAAGGTATCATATTCCCTGATTTCAGATTATATTACAAAGTTATAGTAATCAAAATAGCACAGTATTGGCCAGAAAACAGACACATAGATCAATGGAACAGAACTGAAATCTCAGAAATAAACCCACATATATATGGACAATTAATTGGAGCCCTGTAGGCTACAGTCCATGGGGTCGCAAAGAGTCGGACACGACTGAGCAACTTCACATTCATAATTTTATGACAAAGAAGCAAAGAACATACAGTTGAGAAAAGATAAGTCTCTTCAATAAATGGTCTTGAAAATACTAGACAGCCACATGCAAAGGTATGAAACAGCCTCTACTTCACATCATACACAAAGTTGCAATCCTAAAATTTGCATAGACTGTCAACAGCTGTGGTGAAATACTTTAAAATTTATTTTAAAATTCAGGTTTAATAAACAATTTAAGCTTACACCTAAAGGAAATATAAAAAGAACAAACACCAAAGTTAATGAAATAAATAATAATGATCATGTTGTTGTTGTTCAGTTGCTAAGTCATGTCACATTCTTTGCAGCCCCATGGACTGCCGCATGCCAGCCT
Source organism: Cephalophus harveyi (assembly GCA_006410635.1). Classification (NCBI taxonomy): domain Eukaryota; kingdom Metazoa; phylum Chordata; class Mammalia; order Artiodactyla; family Bovidae; genus Cephalophus; species Cephalophus harveyi. The sequence goes on from SJYT01078127.1 coordinate 18,086, forward strand.
CCCCTGTCCTTCACTATCTCCTGGAGTTTGCTGAGATTCATGTCCATTGTGTTGGTGAGGCTATCTATATTCCTTTTGTTATTTTAGTCTCTGTCTTTAATCATGCTGCTGTTGTTGAAAGAGAGACTAAAAAACAATAGAAAAGATCAATGAAAATAAGAGATGATTCTTTGAAAAGATAAATACAATTGATAAACCTTTAGCCAAACTCATCAAGGAAAAAAGAGAGAATGCCCAAATAAATAAAATCAGAATGAAAGAGAAGTTAAAAGAGAAATATAATGATATGAGATTACTACAAACAATTATATGCCAATAAAATAGATAACCTAGAAGAAATGGGGAAATTCCTGAAAATGTACAATCTCCCAAGACTGAATCAGGAAGAAATACAAAATAGAACTAGACCAGATATCAATAATGATACTGAATAAGTAATTTTAAAACTCCCAACAAACAAAAGTCCGGGACCAGTCAACTTCACAGGTTAGTTCTATCAAACACTTAAAGAAGTGCTGACACCAATCCTTCTCAAATGATTCCAAAAGACTGAAGAGGGAGGCATGCTCCTGAACTTATTCTGCAGCACCAGCACCACCCAATACCAAAACCAGGAAAAGGTACCACAAGAAGGGGGAAATCACTGGCTAATCTCACTGATAAACATGGATGCAAAAATCTTCTACAAAACATGAGCAAAGCAAATTCAACATACAGTAAAAGGTTCACATATCATGATCAAGTAGGATTTATTCCAGGAATGCAAGAATGGTGCAATATCCACAAATCAGTCAGTGTGCTACACCGAATTAACAAAATGAAGAATAAAATCATATGATCATCTCAATCAATGTGGAAAAAGCATTTGACACAATTCAACATCCTCTTATGATAAAAGAGAAAAAAAAAAACCTCTCAACAAAGGGGATATAGAGGGAACATGCTGCTGCTGAGTCGCTTCAGTCGTGTCCAACTCTGTGTGACCCCATAGACAGCAGCCCACTAGGCTCCCCTGTCCCTGGGATTCTCCAGGCAAGAACACTGGAGTGGGTTGCCATTCCCTTCTCCAATGCATGAAAGTGAAAAGTGAAAGTGAAGCCACTCAGTCATGTCCGACTCGCAGCGACCCCAGGGACTGCAACTTATGAGGCTCCGCTGTCCACAGGATTTTCCAGGCAAGAGTACTGGAGTGGGTTGCCATTGCCTTCTTCAGAGAGGGAACATACGTTAGCACAATAAAGGCCATATCTGACAAATGTACAGACAACATACTCAAAGGTGAAAAGCTGAAAGCATTTCCTCTAAGATCAGGAAGAAGACAAGGCTGACCACCCTCACCACTTCTATTCAATGCAGTATTGAAAGTCTTAGTCACAGCAATTGGACAAGAAAAAGAAAAAAAGGAATTCATATTAGAAAGGAAGAAGTGAAACTGTTGCTGTTTTCAGATGACATGATACTATATATAGAAAATCATAAAGATGATACTAAAAAAACGATCAGAGCTAATAAATGAATTCAGTTAAGTTGCAGAATATAAAATTAATATACAGAAATATATTGCATTTATAAACACTAACAACAAAGTATCAAAAAGAGAAATTAAGAAAAGAGGCTTAAAAAAAAAAGAAAGAAAATTACATCAAAAAGAACAAAATACTTTGGGATAAATCTAACTAAGGAGGCAAAAGGCCTGTATTCAGAAAATTACAAGACGTTGATGAAAAAAATTGAAGGTGGCACAAACAGATGGAAAGATATACCATTTTCATGGAATGGAAGGGTTAATATTATTAAAATAACCATACTAACCAAAGCAAATGCAATTCCTATCAAAATACAAATGGTATTTTTTTCACAGAACTATAAAAAATAATTCAAAGATTTGTATGGAAACACAGAAGACCAACTAGCCAAAACAACCCTGAGAAAGAATAACAAAGCTTGAGATATCACACGCCCTGGTTTCAAACTATACTACAAAGTTACAGGAACCAAAACAGTATGGCACTGACACAAAAGACATATAGCTCAATGGAGTAGAATAGAGAGCCCAGAAATAAGCCAACAATTATATGGTCAATTAATCTACAAAAAGGAGGCAAGAATATGCAATGGAGGAAGAGACAGCCTCTTGAATAAGTGGTGTTGGAAAAGCTAGAGAGCCACTTGCAAAAGAATCAAACTGGACTGCATTCTCAGACCATATACAAAAATAAACTCAAAATGGATTAAAGACTTGAATATAAGACCTGAAACCATAAAACTCTTAGAAGAAAACATACGCAGTACATTTTTTAACACTGGTCTTAGGAACATTTTTCCGGATATGTGTCCTCAGGCAAAGGAAACAAATGCAGATGTAAACAAATAGTACCACACCAAACCAAAAAGATTTTGCACAGTGTAGGAAACAATCAACAAAATGAAAAGAAAAGGTAGCCTACTGACCAGGAGAAAATATTCACAGGCTTACTATCCAAAATATACAAAGAACTCATACAACTCAACATCACAAAAACAAACAACTCAATTGAAAAATGGGCCAACATGTACATGGAAAGAAACCCAATATCACTCATCATCAGGGAAATGCAAATCAGGACTTGAATGAGCTATCATTTCACACTTGTCAGAAAGGCTGTTATCAAAAAGACAACAAATAAGTGTTATCAGTAATGTGAAGAAAAGGGAACACTTGTGCATTGATGGTGAGAATGTAAACTGGTGCAGTCACTGTGGAAAACAGTGTGGACATTTCTCAGAAAATTAAAAATAGAACTACCATATTGTCCAACAATTCCACTTCTGAGTATTTTTACAAAGAAAATAAAAACACCAGTTCAAAAGCATATGTGCACCCCAATATTCAGTGCAGCATTATTCACGATAGCCAATATATGGATGCAATCTAAGTGCCCACTGATAGTTGAGTGTGCAAAAATGTTGTGGTGTGTGTTTATAATAGAATATTACTCAGCCATAAAAAGAATGAAATCTTGACCTTTGTGACAACATGGATGGACCTAGAAGGTATTATACTAAGCAAAGTCAGTCAGACAGAGAAAAACAAATACCAGGTGATTTCACTTATATGTGGAATCTAAAAAACAAATCAAATCAACAGACAGAACAAAACAGTCACAGAGAGCAAACAGGGGGTTGCCAGACAGCGAGAGGGGTTGACAAATGAGTGAAACAGGTGAAGGAAATTAAGAGGTACAAACTTCCAGCTACAAAACAAATGAGTCACAGGGGTGAGATGTACAGCATGGGAAATAACAGTCAATAATTCTGTAATATCCCTATATGGTGATGAATGTTAACTAGACTTATCATGGTGATAATTTTGTAACATATAGAAATATTGAATCACTATGCATCAGGTACTAACACCATCTTGTAGGTTAATTATATTTCAAAAATAAACTCATAGAGAAAGAGCTCCGTTGCAGATGACATTGACACTTTGTGTAGAGAACCCTAAGGCTCCACACAAAAGCTATTAGAACTAATAAATGAATTCAGCAAGGCAGCAGGATTACAAGATTAACATATTGAAATTTGTTGCATTTTTTACACTAATAATGAAATATCAGAAAGATAAAGATTAAAAAAAAGTCCCATTCAAAATCATGTCCAAAAAAAGATACCTAGGGATAAATTTAACCAAAGAAGTTAAAGACCTATACACTGAAAACTATGAAATACTGGTAAAGGAAACTAAAGCTGATTCAAAGGAATGGAAAGATATTCCATGCTCTTGGATTAGAAGCATTGATACTGTTAAACTGGTCAAACTACTCAAAGTAATCTTCATATTTAATGTGATCCTTATCAAGATATTCTTGAAAGTTTTCAAATAATACTAGAATTTATATAGAACCACAAAAGACCCAGAATTGCCAAAGCAATCCTAAAAAGAACAAAGCTGGAGGCATAATCCTCCCAGACCTTAGACAATACTACAAAGCTACAATAATCAAAACAGCATGGTATTGGCTCAGAAATAAACATATGGGTCAATGGGACAGAATAAAGAGGCCATAAATAAACCCACACGCCTATGGTCAATTAATCTACAATAAAAGAGGCAAGAATATTCAGTGAAGAAAAGGCAATCTCTTCAATAAGTGGTGTTGGAAAATCTGGACAGCTACTTGTAAACCAATGCAATTAGAACACCCCCTCACACCACATACAAAAATAAACTGAAAATGATTTGAAATATAAGACACAACAGCATAAAAATCCTAAAAGAGAACACAGGAAAAAAATTCTCTGACATAAATCATAGCATTATTTTTTTAGATCAGTTTCCCAAGGCAAAAAAAAAAAAAAAAAAAACCAAATGGGACCTAATCAAACTTAAAAAGCTTTTGCAAAGCAAAGCAAATCATCAAAATGAAAAGGCAACCTATGGAAAGGGAGAAAATATTTGCAAATGATGCTACCAACAAGGGATTAATATTCAAAATATACTAGCAACTCATAAAACTCAATAATAAAAAAAAAAAAAACGGGAAGAAGACCTAAATAGACATTTCTCAAAAGCAGACATACAGATGATCAATGGACACATGAAAACATGCTCAACTCTGCTAATTATTAAAGAAATGCACATTAAAACCACAATGAAGTATTACCTCACATTAGTCACAATGGCTCAGAGAAGGCAATGGCAGCCCACTCCAGTACTCTTGCCTGGAAAATCCCATGGATGGAGGAGCCTGGTGGGCTGCAGTCCATGCGGTCGCTAAGAGTCAGACACGATTGAGTGACTTCCCTTTCATTTTTCACTTTCATGCATTGGAGAAGGCAATGGCACCCCACTCCAGTGTTCTTGCCTGGAGAATCCCAGGGACGGGGGAGCCTGGTGCCCTGCCATCTATGGGGTCGCACAGAGTCGGACACGACTGAAGCGACACAGCAGCAGCAGCAGCAGCAGTCAGGATGGCTACCATCAAAAAAAAAAAAAAATCTACAAATAATAAATGCTGGAGAAAAGGGAACCCTCCTATACTGTTGGTGGGAATGTAGATTGGTGGAGAAACTATGAAAAATAGTGTTCAGTTTCTTTTAAAAAAAAAAAAATAGAGCCAAGATGTAATCCAGCAATCCCACTCCTGGGCATATACCCTGAAAAGATTAAAAACCTCTAATCCAAAAAGATACGTATGCCTCAATGTTCATAGCAGCATGATTTATAATAGCCAAGACATGAAAGCAACCCAAGTGTCATCAACAGACAATTAGTTTAAGATGAGGTATATATACACAATGGAAAATTACTCAGCCATAAGAAGAATTAAACATTGCCATTTGTAGCAACATAGATGGATTGCAGAGAGAAAACATAGAGAAAATCATACTAAGTGTTGTTAAGTCAGACAGAGAAAGAGAAATATCATATTATATCACTTTATGTGGAATCTAAAAAATAATACAAATGCATTGATATATAATACAAACAGAAATAGACTCACAGACAGAAAACAAACTTATAGTTAGCAAAGGGGAAAGGGAGGAGGGGAAGGATAAATTAATATTATAGGATTAACAGATACAAGCTACACATAAAATAGGTAAGCAACAAGGATTTGCTATATCCCACAGGGCACAATATTCAGTATCTTGCGATAACCTATCATGGAAAATAATCTGAAAAAAGTAGCTGGATCACTTTACTATACACTAGAAACTAATACAATATTGTAAACCAACTATATTTCAGTTTTTTTTTTTTTTTAAAGAAAGAAGAATAGATCAGATATGTGGTTACCTGAGCAAGGGGTTTGGGGAAGGCAGAACTGGATGAAGGTGGTCAAAAGGTACAAACTTCCATTCATAAAACAAATAAGTACTAGTGATGGAACATACAACATGACATATAATTAACACTGCAGAATGTTTTATCTATGAAAGTTGCTGAGGTAGTAAATTCTGAGTTCTCATCACAAGAAGAAAATACTTTTTCATTTCTTTTACATGTATATGAGATTATGGATGTTTGCTAAACTTACTGTGGTAATCAATTCTTGACATATGTACAATAAGTCAAATCACTGTTGTACACCTTAAACTTGTATACAAGTGTTGTATATCAACTATGTCTCAACAAAACTGGAAGACAAAGACATCCTCCTCTAAACCCTGCACGTTGAACAAACACAGAGACAGAGTTTTCTGCCTCACCATCTGGTATGAATTAGCAGGGGAACCAAAAGCAGTGCAAGGGTCATAATAACAGTAACAAGAATCACTAATACCTACTGAGTCTATGTTCTAAGCCTTCTCCACTCATTAACTCATTTAATCCTCATAACAACTCGATGAGGGGATTCTACTATTATTCTCATTTTTTCAGAGGAGGAAATGGAGGCTCAGAGAAGTTAGTGATTTGTCCAAAACTGCACATTTCTGAAGATCCAGGAATCATGCTCTGCTCTGATTTTTCAAAGAATACATACTAAGATTGTAAATAGCATACTGGTAATGAGCATTTAGCCCAGAACCAAGAAAGAATGTCCTTCCTAAGCCTCAACTGGGAAAGGATCTCACCTGGTAATTAACACCAGCACCCAGAGAATCCTTAAGTCTGTAGGTTATTCACAAATTAGCGCTGGTAGATTTACGGTGTGGGGTTCTCATTCTATGTCTGGGTTCGATCTTTTCCAGTGAATTCTTCCATTGCCTTAAAGGTTATAATTTAACAACAACAAAAACAAAAATATTCGAGTGTTTACAAGCAGAGGGAATCAGGCCATGAAAATAAGACAGATAAAAGCTTGTTTTCTACAAAAACAGACCAAGTCAGAGCCCCCTTCTAGAATGGGCCCATTCATGCCTGAGTGGGCTGCTTGTCATCCTTGTCCAGGAGAGGGTTCTTCTCCACCACCCTTACCTCCACATGGCCTTTGATGAGAGGTTGGCAGCCTCCAGGCTGTGGGTAAGAAATGGACTTTTGTCTGGTTAAGGATCTGTGTCTTAAGATCTACCTTCAAGTTCTTAATGGTATCTACAACCCAACATTTCCGAAATCAAACACAGCATCTTCTCCCCAAAACTATGCTTTCTCTGGGCTTCCCATCTCAGGGAAGGGTACCAATGCCCTTCAGTGGTCCAGACTAGAAACCTTGGTATCATTTTCACCTCCCAGCACCATCTCTTGCATCACCTTTTGTCCCCCAGATGACTCTGGGGTCTGTCTTTGCCGTCTCCATTGTCACCCTCCAGCCCCCGCCCTGCACCGTGGTGCCAGCTCCTTCCTGCTCCCTCCACCCTCTCTTTTCCCAGTCCGCCCTCCACACATCAGCCCCAGGGATTCCCAGAGCACACACTCGGCAATGCCAGTGCTCAGTTTCAGCCTCCCTGGCTTCCTCCTGCCCAGAGGATCAGTGCCCAGTTTTCTTTTGGTTTTCGACATCTTCATAAATCTGGCTCACATCGACCTTTCTGCCTTATCTTTGAGTCTATCCATGTACATGTCTCCCCATCAGTTTTTCAACTACTCCATTAACTTCCACACTTTTATGCCTTTGCTCATGACATTATGTTCCTTATTAACAGTGACAAAGTATTTGATGCCTTCTCAGGCATTAGGTACTGTGCCAAATGCTTTATGAGCATCATCTTGTTTAATCTTTACAATATCCCTAACTATCAGATTCTCACTATATTATGAATGAGGAAACTGAGACTTAGATAGAGTAGTAACTTCTCCATTCACATCTGGATCCCAAGTGTGCTCAGGTATGTCCTGACTACAGATCAGTCTTTGGCTTGACATTTACCTGTCACTGTTTCCATGTTGGTGGCCCAACTAGACTGCAGGACCTGTAAGGAAAGTATCATCCTGCGTCCAGTACAGCGCTATGCCATGCTTCGTGAATCAGTTGTGTCCGATTATTTGTGACCCCATGGACTGCAGCCCTCCAGGCTCCTCTGTCCATGGGGATCCTCCAGCAAGAATACTGGAGTGGGTTGCCATGCCCTCCTCTAGGGGATCTTCCCAACTCAGGGATCGAACCCAGGTATCCCACATTGCAGGCAAATTCTTTACCATGTGAGCCACGAAGGAAGCCCAAGAATCCTGGAGTGGGTGACCTATCCCTTCTCCAGCGGATCTTCCCAGCCCAGGAATCTAACTGGGGTCTCCTATATTGCAGGCAGATTCTTTACCAGCTGGGCTACCGGGGAGCAGGTGGGAATACAACCCACATCAGTCCCTGTGTGTCTGAACTCTCAGAGCAGCCTTTTTCTAATTCATGCATTAAGTCAACAAGTGTTTACTGAACATCTACTCTGTGTTAAAGGATTGTTTCTAGAGTTGGGGAGATAGCGTTGATCTAAGCAAGGAGTACGTCAAGGCTGTATATTGTCATCCTGCTTATTTAACTTATATGCAGAGTATATCATGAGAAACGCTGGGCTGGAAGAAGCACAAGCTGGAATCAAGATTGCTGGGAGAAATATCAATAACCTCATATATGCACACAACACCACCCTTATGGCAGAAAGTGAAGAGGAACTAAAAGCCTCTTGATGAAAGTGAAAGAGGAGAGTGAAAAAGTTGGCTTAAAGCTCAACTTTCAGAAAACTAAGATCATGGCATCTAGTCCCATTGAGGTGAGGTGAAGTCGCTCAGTCGTGTCCGACTCTTTGCGACCCCGTGGACTGTAACCTACTAGGCTTCTCCGCCCATGGGATTCTCCAGGCAAGAATACTGGAGTGGATTGCCATTTCCTTCTCCAGGGGATCTTCCTGACCCAGGGATCGAACCTGGGTCTCCCGCATCAGAGGCAGACGCTTTAACCTCTGAGCCACCAGGGAAGCCCCTAGTCCCATTACTTCATGGCAAATAGATGGGGAAATAGTGGAAACAGTGGCTGACTTTACTTTTCTGGGCTCCAAAATCACTGCAGATGGTGATTGCAGCCATGAAATTAAAAGACGCTTACTCCTTGGAAGGAAAGTTATGACCAACCTAGATAGCATATTCAAAAGCAGAGACATTACTTTGCCAACAAAGGTCTGTCTAGTCAAGGCTATGGTTTTTCCTGTGGTCATATATGGATGTGAGAGTTGGATGGTGAAGAAAGCTGAGCACCGAAGAATTGATGTTTTGAACTGTGGTGTTAGAGAAGACTCTTGAGAGTCCCTTGGACTGCAAGGAGATGCAACTGGTCCATCCTAAAGGAGATCAGTCCTGGGTGTTCATTGGAAGGACTGATGTTGAAGCTTTAACTCCAATACTTTGGCCACCTCATGAGAAGAGTTGACTGATTGGAAAAGACCCTAATGCTGGGAAGGATTGGGGGCAGGAGGAAAAGGGGATGACAGAGGATGAGAGGGCTGGATGGCATCACCAACTCGATGGACATGGGTTTGGGTAGACTCTGGGAGTTGGTGATGGACAGGGAGGCCTGGCGTGCTGTGATTCATGGGGTCACAAAGAGCTGGACACGACTGAAATGAACTGAACTGAAGCAAATAATCTCCCTACCTTTTAAGTGCTAACCTTCTTGTTATAAAAGCTATGAGAAGAATTAACAGGTAAGATGATAGCAAGTATCTACAGAGGGCTGTTGTTTTTTTTTTTTTTAATGATTTTCCCAAGGGAAGTTCAATGCAACAAACATTTATTGCTACCTTCTCAGTGCAGGGGGATAAAAAAAATTGGATAAGAGTAGTTGTCTCCTTGGGTTGCTCACAGATTGAAGGGGTAAAGAGTCAAAGAAATCATTAACAATAAGGATGATGGCTGTTCTGTTGTGATTAATATGAAGTGCTTTCGGGAATGAAAATGGCCAGGAGAAATCCTAGAAGGCTTCTTAGAGGATGTGATCTTTAAGCGAGGCCTCGAAGAGTGAATAGAAGCTGATCAAGCAGCATATGGGATCCAAGCACCGAATGGGCAGGAACAGCAGGAGTGAAGTGTGGAGGAGTCTGGTGATTGCAGCAAGCAGGCAGGGACCAGGTGTGGTCGTGGCCCCACCTGCCAGGCGTCTCCACCCAGGTATCAGTTTTCTCAGTCCCTGACTCAGAAGGACATGCTGCCTCTAGGAACTGCTGCTCCTTTCTCCAGCACTATGCTCTGCTCACAGCAGACACCCTGTGACTGCATCTCCATCGCACCTTTCAGCAGGCACTGGGGCTCCCAGCGAGGCCAGCGTCGGGGAGTGGAGAGTCTTGTGGGGAAGCACAGTGGAAGCACCTCCCAGGCTGGGCGAGCACCCTCATTTTCAGAAGAGAGGCACGTGATGCAGGGGAAAGGATGGACCATCCCTCCTAGCCAGATAGCCAGTTCAATCCAGGCTGTCAGCAGAAGTGTGCAGGCTGCAGCTGTGGAAACCTGCTTGGCTCCTAGTTCTTAGAAGCAAAGCCTATGTCCCCACCCCTACCTCCCCCACACCCAGCCCTACCCTGAACTGAGGACTAAGGACCACAGCTGAGCAGGGCTGGGAGGGAATTCAGGAGCCACGGTGTACTAGCCCCTGAAGGTTAGTCTGTACTGATTGTGTGTCCAGTTCTGAGAGCTCATCTTGTCCGGCCTGACTTGCTTGTCTAACGCCTCATTTCTCTAGAAGCACCAGAGCACAGTGGTCTGGAGCCAGACTGCTTTGGTACAGTTCACATCCAGGCTCAGCCACTGACTAGCCGTTACTCATCCGCTCTGAAAGTCAGGTTTTGCATCTGTGAAATGGAAATTTCACCTCCCCAGTGCTGCTGGGTGGGTTAGAGCAAGTGATACACCTAAAGCTCTTGGCCCAGTGCTGGGCACATTGTGAATGTTCCTCTGATTCTCCTTCCTCGCTGCTCTCTGCCTGTAGCTTGGGATAAGGCTCTGATTCCTGAATCTATAATTCCAAGCCCCACCTCTTGCCTATGCCTGATCCCCAGAAGCCGCGTCGGCTTTGGGGTAGACGTGGGACCCCAGCCCCCTGGGTCTGTCTCTCCAGCACCTGCCCTGCTCCCTCCATCAAGCAGGTCCTGGCCTCTCCCATCCACCTGAAGTTAGCAGGGTCAGGTCTTCCCCAGGTACCAGCTGTGTTCCTTCCCAATTCTCCTCTGAGGAGGCCGGGCCCAGGCTGGCTCCCAGGGTGTCCCTGCCCCTCTGAGAGGGAGCCATGGCTGCCCTAAAATGCCATTCCCCACACCCATGCCGGGGTTTTGCTCCAGCCCAGGCCCTCACTCTGCTTGCTGGATAATGGTTGGGGGAGTGAGCTGATGGGCAAAAAAGAGACTCCATTTCTCTCTGGGACCAATTTGTGAGTTTTCGAAGGCAGCTCTCGCTCTCTGTTTCTGCCTCATCTCTGCCTGCCTGCTGCTCCCTCTCATTCCACTGGCTCTTAGGATTCTGAAGGAGGCCAGAGAGGTGGGAATCCCCCTCTACCGGCCAGTCAGGAGGTAAAGCAAATGCCCATCCAGGGGAGGGGGGTGGACAGTGAGGAGCAGCCCCCCGGGGCCTGCGAGGGCCGGAGAGAGGGTGAGTCCTGTAGGTAGACACCTGTGCAGACACATCTTCTTTGGTGCTCTTTTCTCTTGAAAAGAGGTAGTGATGCCCAGTGGCTAGGAGCACAGCCTGGAGTTCCAGGGGCAGGATTGGAGGCCCAGTTCCACCCCTGCTAGCTGCTCACAGGATGGTAGGGAGGTCAGCCAGCCCCAACTCCTCCACCACCTACAGGCTCCAGGAACTCAGATAAGCTTGTCAAGCTCTGGGTGTCTCAAAGTCCTTAACTATAGATTTGCAAAGCGATCGTGCTGGTATTTGAGTTTAGTCATACACTAAGTATTATTAGGATTGTCTGTGTGACCTTGTGACGTTGCTTAACCTCTCTGAACAATATCTCGACTCACAGGGTTTGGGAGGATTGAAAGAGATGCTGCACGGGTAGCCCTCATAACTATAGATTTGCAAAGCGATCGTGCTGGTATTTGAGTTTAGTCATACACTAAGTATTATTAGGATTGTCTGTGTGACCTTGTGACGTTGCTTAACCTCTCTGAACAATATCTCGACTCACAGGGTTTGGGAGGATTGAAAGAGATGCTGCACGGGTAGCCCTCAGCAGAGAACTTGATAAACTGCCGTGAGTGTTGCTTCTATGACCATATTTCACTGATTCTAAATCACACTTTTTTTTTTTCCTCCACATTTTAACATCCCTGAAATGGAGATGAGTCTTGCAATAGATGATAAGAAAGCACTGTGTCATAGTTTAATTGGTGGCATTTTTTTTCTTTCTTAGGGAAGTACATCAAATTACGCATCTTACCATCAGTGGTGTTTCAGTATTTATGAAATCAAAACAGACCAAGGCAAGGAGAGTTCTCACCAAGGACCTGGCCCTGCTGTGTCCTGAGGGTATCCAGCTGGTCTTGCCCCCCATCCCTGGCCCCCTCGGGAACAAGTGCTTCTGGCCACCTGGGGTCCAATGTCCCCTCCTAACCCACCTGCCTCTCCCTGTCACCTGCCTGCTCTTTCTTCCGGGAGTGAGGTCAGTGTCCTTCAGGACAGGGAAGCTCTTGAACAGAGGAGCATCTGCTCTGCTTTTATGTTGCTCCTGAGGGCCCCGTCAAGGTGACGGTGGCTGAGAGCTGGTGGCCAGGAAGTGAGTGTGCACTGGGATCCTGAGCCACCAGGTGGGCGCACAGCATCTTTGCCCCTCTCCAGTGACCCCAGGACTGTGGAAGAACAGGACACAGACCTGAGCTGGCTGCGTGTCAGGCCCAGAGGGTGGGTTCTGAAGTGGGGTGGTGCACCCAGAGCTCTGGCTGCTTCCTGGTTTCTATGGAAGGAACGTGAAGCTGAGAAGCCCAGGAAAGGTGAGAGTTAAGGGAGGCCAGGTCACACGTTCTGTCCTATGCTGGCACCCCCTGACCTCCTCAGCCAACACAGCACCCCCAAGCCTCTGAAAGTGCTGCTGCAGCCTCAACTGCTTCAGCCCCCTCCCTGGGATCCTTTACCAGCAGCTAAATGGTTAATGAAAGTGAAAGTCCCTCAGCTATGTCCGACTCTTTGTTGACTGCAGCCTGCCAGGCTCTTCTGTCCATGGGATTCTCCAGGCAAGAAATGGAGTGGGTTGCCATTTCCCTCTCCAGGGGATCTTCCTAATCCAGGGATTGAACCTGGGTCTCTTGCGTTGCAGCCAGATTCCTTACCATTTGAGCCACCAGGCCTCATCCTAAAAGGAGCTTTGACTGGCTGCTGCTCCTCCTCCCAGACTGGCGGTTACTTCCATAGAGCATCACCCCTGCCTCCCCTAAGGTAATGCCAGCTTTCAGCTTCCTTGGGATCAGTCCTGACTCTATGGGGCCATGGGCTTACTCAGCCTCAAGGAAGTAAACCTATCTGGGGACCCACTCTGTGCCTGGCCCTGAAGCCTGGACTTCACACAGACTTCCTCACTGAGTTCTTCCAACAGATCCAAGAGGTGAAGGAGGAAACTGAGGCTCAGGGGTGCAGCTGGCTGCCCAAGCAGAGGCCAGGAGGCACTCGGAGTGCTGGATCTGTCTGCTGGTATCTCCTGGCTCACATAGCCCCCTCCACTCCTTAACCTCTCCTGCAATCTTGAATCTATCCACGAAGTATGATCAAAGGCGGGAAGGTGGTGCTCATCCGGACCTTGGGGTAAAGGCAGGCCACGCTGCTAGCTGCAGTCTGGGGCCCATGCCAAGCAGGGGGGTGCACTCTCAGCTCTCACCCTTGGTCTGCAAAGCCATTAAATATGCAGGATCTCATCTTGTTCCTGGGAAGCCGGGGGCTCCGAGTCACAGGAGGTGACATTGCTCTCCAACAGGTAAGTTGTTCAACAGATGGGCAGTCGAGTGGCAAAGAAATACATTATTAATGCTTCTGGTTAAATTAACTGATTAAAACCACCCCAGGTAAAAATGTACGTATCAGTGCTCAGCCCATAGCAAATGAGGAATTAATGGAATATGGCTGTGTCTTTGTAATGAAACACAGACAGGGGCTGTCTGAAAAGGTTCTCACTCTTCAGCAGCAGTGGCAGGGGGTGGGGGTAGGGGCCTGGCCCATCTGTTAGAGGGACCTCAGCTGCTTGGCACGGGGCAAGGCAGGGAAGAGAGACCTAAGGGGGCTTCCTTGGGCCTGACTGGAGACCTGAGAATTTTGGAGTCTTTGACCCTGATTTTCTGGAGCCTTGCGGGGGAGGTTCAAGGCCAGGTAGTTGACTGGTCATGAGGTGGGGTGGCGCTGGGGTTGTGGGGAGGGCACACTGTGCAGGAAGTAGGATCATCGATATGGCTATGGCTCTGCTCCTGCAGACTTTATGCACGTCAATTGCCTGGCAGGACCTCCGTTTTCATTTCTGTAAATTGGGGAAGAGAATGAAACAATCCTCAACACTCTCCTCCCAGTTTTTGCTTCTCCCACATCACCGGCTTCTAGGATAAATGCTGGTGTTTATCCTGTCCTTACTCTTAGCAGATAACCTAGTAAGAGCTGAGCCCCAGACATCCCTTGCCCTTGCACAACTTATAGAAAACCCCTGTTGTGACACACAAGCACAAAAAAGTCCTCACGTGTCTCTGCTGTTATGCACTGGCTGACCCCTACCGGCACACATCTGCATCCAGGGACCCATGCACACGAGCAAGCCTGCACACACATACACACGTACTCAGAGCTCCCATATGAGTGCACACACAGTTGCGTAGAAGAGGAAGCCCTGTCCTGGCCAGGCGCAGGCAGGAGATAGCAGCAGAGTGAGGGGCAGGGAGGGTGCTGCTATAGGGCAGAGGATCAAGGGCCACTTTTCTCATCAACGAAAGAGGTTTCTTGCCAGGGTTTCAGGAGCTCCCAGAGGCTGTGACCCAATTTAGACAAGAGTGAGGTTTTGAATAAATTAACAAGTAATCACATCCTCACCAGGGCTTCCCTTGATCCAGAGACCTGAAGTGGCTGCAGTCCCACAACCCAGTCTTGGCATCACCTGGACTAACAGCAGGGGTTGGTGCTGTATTCTTCCCACTCACCCCCAACGTGGTTCAGGAGCTCTCCAAGGTGCTGACTGGCTGAGGGCAGGGAGAGATTGGCTAGGAGATGCTATCCTCTTCCATCACTAGGCTTCCAGCCATAGGCAGGGTGGGGAGCGGCAGGGGTGTGGGTTCGCTTCTGAGCCCCATCACTCTCTCTCACACACTCTGGCTGTAGGTGCCACGCTGAAGGAGTGGGAGGGAGGCGCCAGCCAGGAGCCTCCTAATCACTCGCAGCCTGCGAGGAGGCCCTAGAGGGGGTCAGCACCAGCATCACAGTATCATTAGCTGTTTACCCTGAGAAAGTTCACACTTCTGGAGCCGCGCTCGAGCTGTCAGAAACACTGCACGCAGTGCTGGCAGCCCTGCGCTCCCTAGGGCCCAGCAAAACAAATCTTCAGCAGGCGCCAGGCCCTCCAGCACACGCGCGCACACCTGCTCACACGGGGCACAGCATGCCGACACTCAGATACAAACATCCACCAGACTTACTCCCCAGACGCACGGGACCCAGAGATACAAGTGCTGTCAATACACAAACAGACGCATGCACGCAGACATGCACACACAAACCCATATGTCGTATACACTGAGCGCTTACCACGTGTGTTGTTTCCAAACAATTAATTGGTGTTATATAGTCCAACTCTCCTGACAACTCTAGATAAGAGGTGTTATCATGGTCCCATTTTTCAGATAAAATTGAGTCTCCAACAGGCTGACCCCACAGCTAGAGTTCTTACCATTCGCTACACCACCACGCACCTGCCCACACACACACATACACGTGTACACTCAGACACACACAGACGTGAACAAACACAAAGAGACAAACTTGGACTCACACACACCTTTGTTCACAGAAACACATTTGCACGCACACACACACACAGCACAAGCACTTCCCTCCCCAGCCATGTACCCTCTGCCTCAGTGCCCCCAGGCGCCTGGACACATTGCCCCCAGGGGGCCAGCCCATGTGCTCCGAGTCCTTTCCCTGCAACCTCCCCAGGTTCAGAGCAGGCTACTGGCTGCTGTTGATAACAGGACTGTCAGCCGGCAAGAGAAAGTGGGCTGTGACAGGGAGCAAGTCCAGATGGTGGCAGTAAGCCCCAGATGCTGTATGGAAACAAACCAGTCTGCTGAAATTGGGAGCTCAGCTACAGCCAGGCCCTGCTGAGTAGCCCTCCCAAAGGCTGGGGCTCTGCTCATAGTGCAGCCAGTATGGCCTGAGCCATGAGTCAAGCCTGGCACAGCAGCCTGGCAACAGAGAGGGAGGGCTCAGCTCTGGTGCCTGGACTTCTCCAGAGCCCTGGGCAGCTCAGCAAAAAAACTACTTGGGTCTAGGCAACCCAGGGGACAGAGAGGCTTTCAGTGCTAGTGCGGTAGGAGTCCAGCTAGGGAACCCTAAGCATCAGCCATATCTCAGCCCCCACTGGTCTTGCCCACTTGGGCACCTGGCCTGACCCACTGCCTCTAGGCCTCTCTGAGCACCCTCCACTGGACTTCATCACTCGCTGAGTCACCAGATCTCTACTCACTGATTTTCAAGGTCACTACTTCCTGGTTCCCAAGGTCACTAAATATTGATGCTCTCAACCAACTTCTCAATAATTTTCAAGGTCATTCCTCACTGACTCCCAAGGTCATGCATGATGATTTGGGTAGTGTTTGGAAAGAGACACTTAAGACCATTTCTGATTGACTCCTGAGATCAGAGTGGTTCCTAGGGTCAGTGCCAAGCATTTCTGAGTCTGCGTTTCTATTTGAGGAAGATCTGACTCTGTCCTCAGCCTTGGCCCTTTGGGCTCCTGACAAAAAGGCAAGTCCGGAACAGTCAAACTTCCCAGCTAGATGGTGAGTACCCAGAGCAGGGATGGTGCGGGTGGGGAGGGGCGGTGTGTGCTTCCGGGGAATTTTGTAATTGACATACAAGTTACACGCTTGAGGAGGAAGGGCTCCTCCCTTCCTCCCTCTCTTTCCCCTCCTTCTTTCTCCTGTCACCACCCCAACTTCTTCAGCAAGATCTCCCAGGCCTGTTGTAAAGGAATCTACTATTTTGTCTGGCCTGGAGAATTCCAGGGACAGAGGAGCCTAGCAGGCCACAGTCCGTAGGGTCAGAAAGAGCTGGACATGACCGAGCAGCTACCACTTTCACTTTCACTGTCTCTGGACCAGAGCCAGCCCCCCATCACCTCTTAGATTCCCCCAAGTTCTCATATACACTCTCATTTTTTTTGCTGTCAAGAAAAGATCTTATTAACTGATCCTCTGACCAGGTAAGAAACTGAGTCTGCCTGGGTTCTCCTGGGGAATGTGCCTGAAAAGAGTTAATAAGCCAAGAAGCAAACCTCTAAGGGTAGAATTTCAGACACAGAGCAACAGGAATAGGTTCCTTCCTAGAGCTGAGCAAACACATCCCCCTTCCCCAGGTATTGCCTGATTTGCTAAGCAAGGAAAACATACACAAATAAAGCGTCATGTCCTGACATTTGATAATTTAAGTCGAACGTCTAAGAGCATCTGCTTAATTGCATGCGGAGCTGTGTGTGAACACCAAGAGACAGGCTCCAGAGAAGGCGAAGACCCCCATTCAAGAGCGCTAACAGCCGTGCAGCTCAGGATGTGCAGACAGAGAGATTTGTCTTTTGAGGTTAAATTAAAGCCCACGTTTCATTTTTGACGCAACCCAATTCTTCTAGTTTCCCTCCATCTACCTCCCCAAACTGGGGCCATAAGTGGAAAAGATGCATTGAATAGCAAATGCAATTCAACAAATATTATGACATGCTGTTCATCACGAGCCCTAAATATTTAACGGTTCAACTTTATGGGCTTTTCATTTTGTTTTATTTTCTTTTTTGCCAGACACGATGAATTTAGCGCTAACAGGCCCCGTGCCGTGGAACTGCCAGTGTCCTAGTTTGCAAAATGAACAAAGTGAATTTCATTCAGGTATCTGTGACCTCAGTCCATGCAGGCCACGTTGCCTTATCTCAGCTCTGCCCAGCTGGCTTTCTATAAAAAAATAAAAGTGTGATACAGGGAGAGAAGGGGGGAAAAAGGAAGGCAAAAACCTAAGAGGGTCGTAAAGCCTTCATCGACCAATTCATTTCTGTTTAATCCATCTCTGCGCTGCAGAAAGCTCCTTTGTGGTGATGAGACCAAAGGTCGGTAATAGATTTCAACAGGTTCCGAGAGGCTGTTGACTGCTTGGAGCCGAGTGGGAGAGTGTGAGGCTCCCCGAGAGGCAGTGGGAGAGAGATAATTGGAGACCCAGAGCCCTAGTTTGCCCTCTGGTTCCTGATTTCACAGATTTAAGAAGAAAAGGAGATTGTCTAGAATTCCGCCTGCAGAATTGTGTGTGAGAGGGAAAGAGAGCAGAGGTGGAGACACCTGGCCTCGCCTGGACCCCCCTGGAGCTGCTGGAATGAGGCTGCTGCTTCTGCTTAAAGAGAATGGGCTGGGAGGGAGGTTAGGGAGCCTCAGAGCCAGGTCTGCTGGTTGGGAGCTGTCCCTGGGGAGCTGGGTGGGCCTCGGAGTCATCTGGAGGCTCCTGAAGGAGCTGTGTCTTGATGGAGAGGCAGCCACCCACACAGGGCTCAGGGAGGGGCTGGGAGAGGCAGACACCGAAGCGAATTTACCAGCTGTTCTCTGCAAAGCCCCTCTGAGTGTGCGCTGCAGCTGTACAAGACAAGGAACTCCTACAGCCAGGGTTTAGTCCCCGCTCCCTCCACCCCAGGGATGCAGGCCTGAGGAACCACAGTGGTTTCCATACCATCACTCAAACCTTTCACTGTGGATGCCCAGGTGAACAAAGAAGGATGTTACCTGCTAAACTGGACATGTCTGAACAAAAGTGGCAGTGCCATGGGACGGTGAGAGCGATGATGTTACCCCCCTTGCTGTGCAAAACCATTGGCTGCCGATACAGGGCTTAGAACAGGACCCTGCTCACGAGTGGATAAGGACTGCATTTTGATGACAGGGTGGGACATCATTTTGATGACAGGGTGAGCCAGGCTTGGGGTGGAGGGCTGGCTGTCTACACCCTTACTTCCAACCCTCCCTGACTTCCCATCTCCCAGCGAATCTAGCCGAGACTTCAGCCTGACCAAAAAATAAAAATTAAAAAAATAAAGCCCCCATCCCTACCTCTTCATTCATGCTCTTATACTCTCTGCTTTGGCTCCTCGCTGTCCCCAGTTATGCAGCAGGAAAATGCTCTTGATGGAGGTAAAGTTATGATATTCTCAAAGAAGGAGAGAATAGGGGCACCTTAATTAGCCTGGGGACACAGCTTCTAGAGAACAATTCCTGGAGAAAATGGCACCTATGTTAAACTCTGCAGAAAGGACAAGAAGCATAAGAAGAATCAGTTCAGTTCTGTTTAGTCGCTAAGTCGTGTCCGACTCTTTGTGACCCCATGAATTGCAGCACACCAGGCCTCCCTGTCCATAACCAACTCGAGTTCACTCAAATTCACATCCATCGAGTCGGTGATGCCATCCAAATGATGTCCCACAAGGCAGTCCTTACCCACTCGTGAGTAGGGTCCTGTTCTAAGCCCTGTCCAGCCATCTCATCCTCTATCGTCCCCTTTTCCTCCTGCCCCCAATCCCTCCCAGCATCAGAGTCTTTTCCAATGAGTCAGCTCTTTGCATGAGGTGGCCAAAGTACTGGAGTTTCAGCTTTAGCATCAGTCCTTCCAAAGAACATCCAGGATCAATCTCCTTTAGAATGGACTGGTTTGATCTCCCTGCAGTCCAGGGGACTCTCAAGAGTCTCCAACACCACAGTTCAAAAGCATCAATTCTTGGGCGCTCGGAGAATAGCTCATGTTTATTCAATACTTACTATGTGCCAGGCACACAATCGGTGCTTTACCTCTGTTGTTTCACTGAATCCTAAAACCTTCCCTGTGGGCCAGATATCACTGTTACTAGTGCCAACTTACAGATGAGAGGACTAAACCAGAGAGGTGAAGGAACTTACCCCAGGTCACACAGCTTGTAAGGGACAGAACTGGGCTTCAGAATCAGGCATTATAACATCTGAGCCTTCATCCTAACTGCCCTGCTAAACCCCACTGGACTGTGAGCCTTTGAAGACAGGGACTGCCTGATTCATTTCTGTACTCCTGGGACCCAGGATGGGTTCCTGCAGAGATGAGGCAGGAATGTGGTTAAATGGATAGATGAATGGATTTAGATATATTTTGAACCCAAACAGACCCTGGGGTAACACAGGTATGAGATTACAGTACATTAGTAAATTTCAAATCTTCTATTTGTCCTAGAACAGTAGTTCCCCAAACATATGATATGGGGCATGAATTCCTGGAAGCATTAGGCACAAAAAGGTATCCATAGTCAAGTGAGCTTAGAGAATTCTGGGTTAAACAAAACTAAAGAGGCTCCTTTATTTCAGGGCTTCTTAAGTTCCTGTGGTTGGGACCCCTAGGAGCAATCTTCTCAAAACCTGATTTGGAGACCCGCCCCCCTCTCCAAACATGAGCTCAGCCACCCACACAGTAGAGGAACCATTGCCGCCGTGGATGGGGGAGCTGTGGACACCGGGCTGCCTGCGGCCCCTGTATCCCTGACCCAGCTTGAATTTGTACAGAGCACTCACAGGGACTGTCCCTCGAGACACAGGGGCTGCCTTTCTGCCACTGTCACGAGTGGCTGGTGGAGCCAGTTTCAAGGTCTCACCTGCACTCAGTCTTTAGGACTCAAAATCCCTGTCACAAGTTTCCATAAGCATGTTTTCTCGCTACAAACTAAATTTGTCAAATTATTACAGTAAACCTCAGATGATGATAAAATCAAGATAAACGGGGAATTCAATAAGGAGCAAGACTGAATAGAAATAGAAACGCCGCCACCCTGCTCATACTGCTGAAGTAAGCTCCATCTCAGACCCAGTGTCTCCTAAAGAGAGGCAAGAGTGAGTCTTCATTGTTCTGCAGGCCTCAGCTTAAACATCACCCTCCTCCAAGAGCCCTCTCTGATCACCTTATCAGCCCTCTCTGATCACTCTATTCATCTTCATTCTGAATCCTGTTTGTTTCTTTCATAGCACTTACTTTACTCATCCGCGTGCTGTTTGCTCGTTCACTACCTCCCTTTTAGACTGCGAGTTTCAGGAGGGTGTGGATAGTAACGGTGTGATTCCCTGCCCCGTCCTCAGTGCCCAGCACAGTGCTGGCACTCTTTGAATGACTGTTCCCCCCTTGATAGGAGAGGGTTTTCCTTTGCCATATGCCCAAGAGTAGAGACATCTGGAGGAGAGTCCGCCTCCCTAATTTTGGCAGCAGGACCAGATGAGAGCTTCTCCAACCCACTCCCACAGAGAGGCGTGCACATCCCCTTCCGTCTGGGTTTCAGATGCTGTGTCTCTGGCATCCAGCAAGGAGTCCTGCCTGCTCCTCAGCTGGCTGGCTGGGGCTGACCCCGCTCTTGTCAGCCCCTATTTCTCAGGAGTGGACTGTCCATTGCTCCTTCATCCTGTCTGGTTCTGGTTGGATCTTTCCGAAGCTTGGCATCAACCCTTCTGCCAGGCCACTTCTCTCTTTCCACCCTGTCCAGCCCTCCCCCCCTACCCAGAGACAAGACCCATCTTGGACCTCACTGTTTGCTGGGACAGCCTGGCTTCATTGCTCTCTCCTCTTCCTGGGTAAACCCAGTTTATGCTTGGGGCTTCTTTGGGGGCCAGTATCCCATTTACCTTCTGGCCTCTCGGCTTATTTCTCCTTCTCTAGGGCAAAGATGAAGGATCTTCAGACTTGGATTCCGATGCTGGCAATTTCCTGATGACTGACCTTAACTCTAATTTGACTGAATTAGTTTCTACATGACTTAATCTAATCCTCATTTTAATTTTTATCATGCTATAGATCTTCCAGGCATAGAAAGCCAACCTGGAGTTGTGGTTTGCACCCAATCTCTGGAAACTAGGAAGAAAGAGCTTCCCCGGGGGCTTCTTGTCCTCCTCCGCCCCCTCCTCATGCCCTACATAGGATGAGGATGGGTAGTCAATCTGAGTAGAGCGGCAGTCACTGGAGAAGGCAGTGGCAACCCACTCCAGTAATCTTGCCTGGGAAATCCCATGGACAGAGGAACCTGGAGGGTAGAGTCCAAGGCATCACAAAGAGTCAGAGACAACTCAGTGACTGAACAACAGAGAGGTGGGCACACGCACTCAATCTGCCGGGTACATGCATCATCGGGCTTTGCCTGTGAGCACCCCAAGGCCAAGTACCATATCTGTTTGCTCACTGTGGCATCTCGAGCCCAGTGCCTGGCACATACATCTATGTTGAATGAATGTCCTGGGATAATGGAGGGGGAAAGAGACCAGAAAGAACCCCAAGTCACTGTTAACACTAAAACCCAAAACATGCCAAAGACACGTTTGATGTCAGCTGATTCTCTTACAGTCACATCCAATATGTACAAACACATTTACCATTCATTCTGCAGTCTGTTACATTGTCTGCTTCTATCTGAGCTATCTTTTTGTGTGTGTGAATTGAGAACAAAGCTTACACTAACGCGGTCTGTCACTGAGCAGGCTGAGCTCTTTGCTTTCTAAACAGTCTGGCAGCCTGCCCGGGCCAAGGTGACGAAGCCCAGCAGCTTCGGGGGCTTGGGCTAGTAAGCGGCCCCTCCCCCACCCATGCCGACCCCCACCTCTGCCAGGTGACCCTCCTGGGCTCAGGGTGTCAGACCTCAGTCCACACACGTCACAGAGAGTCACTCATGGAGTCCTCACTTCTCTGCCTTCACCCATTCTCTGCCTGAATGGACTGCTGGTGCAGGGGAGGTTTCCATGTTGCCAGGGGCACGATGTGGACCTCCATGTAAGCATGTGTCCCACACAGTTGGCATCTTCTGAAAGAAGGAGGTTGTTACTGATCGGTAATCAATTTGACTTTTTTTTCCACGTCTGCCCCCTGCCCCATTATTTTCTGTATTATGATGTGTTTTTCCATGGTTTACCTGCAAGCCAGTTAATTTACCCACAGATAACTGAGTGACTCTCTCCTCATCAAAGGCAGAATATCTCCAGTTGCTCTGGCTGGCTTGAGGCAGCAGAAGTCCTTCATATGTCTTACACACTTTTCTCCAAAGTTACTTCCGAGTTCAGAACAGCAGAGTAGAGTAGAAGGGGCACAGGGCTGAGAGCCAGAACTCACTAGCTATGCCTTCTCCTCCATTTCCTCGATTGGTCAGATGGAGTGCCAGGGGAGGAGAGAATCCTTGCCCCTTTTCTCAAGCTTCTGCTTCTTTCTAGAGGAAGAAAGAGCTTCCCCAGGGGCTTCTTGTCCTCCTCCGCCCCCTCCTCATGCCCTACATAGGATGAGGATGAATAGTCACTCTGAGTATTCAGAGTCCACTGAGCCGTATTTCTTAGTGGACAGGCTATGCGCCTTAGAGGTCAAGACCTGAGTAGCAGGGGCCCCAGGGCTGCCCTCCAGCTCAGTTCCAGAATTTCTGTCTGTGAGAGGGTAGGTGGGTAGGGACCGGTCTGCCTTGAGGGTGTGGCCAATATGGGTGAGTGTGAAATGAGGGAGAAGTCCCACTCATCCAACAGATATTTTTTGAGCCTCTAACAGGCACCAGGCAAAGTCTTGGTCCTCGTGGAACTTTCAGTCCAGTGGAAGGAGAAGAAAATAAACAAGTAAACACAGTTGACTCTTGAACAACTGGGGTTTGAACTGTGCGGGACACTCACATATGGATTTTTTTTCCACTAATAAATACATGTAGTGTGACGTGACCTGCCGCTGATTGAATCCCTAGGTGTGGAACTGCGCATACAAAGGGCTGACTTTGGGACTTAAACATCTTTGTAGTTTGGTATCTGCAGCAAGTCCTGGAACCAGCCCCTCAAGCACATCAAGGGGCAACTATATATGTATATTGGATGACATGCACTGCTATGGAGAAAAATAAGGCAGTCAATGGGGGATGCGCAAGATGAGGGGTTGGGGCTGGTGAGAGGGCTATTTTCTATAGAAATCAGGAGAGCCTTCACCAAGAAAGGTGCCCTTCCGGCAAAGATCTCATACCTGGGGAACCCATGTTGACTCCAGCTAACCACTGCTCAATTTCCTGAGACCTTACAACCTACACCTTTTTAAGAATTGAACCTGAGATTTTTCAATGCTTTGAAACTTACGGACTCCTTCTTTGCCACCTTCTGTGTTCTAACCTCTTCCTGTGACTTCCTCAGTCTCACAGCCTCGCCAGGACCTAATGTGTATATCTTTTGTTCCCCAGGGTAGAATTCAGCCAGGGCAGTCTAGTCTGGACAAGCAAGGTGTGTTTTATTTTCTTCTCCATCTGGGACTTGAGCTCTCCTCCATCGAGACTTGCTTTCCTTTCTTCAGTCTGAGGATGGCTATCTTTGACAAAGAAGAATTGAGAAAATCCTCCTTGCATTATTTATCTTCCCCTGTAGCCAAAATAGCCCTATTCCCCATCTCTGGACTCTTTTTGTAGTTTTCTATCTTTCTTCTTTTTTTGGTTTCACTCAAGTTTCCAGGGGCGCACATGTAGGAAGTGGAAACAAGGAAAGTGCGCGGCAACAGCGTTTCCTTTTTAAATTTTCAGAAAGTAATCTGAGGGAGTTGAGTCGGGGGTGGCGGGTCTTTGAGTGTGCCATCAATTTGCGGTTAATTGGTTTAGAATTCATTAACCACATTTTCCTGCCTGCCTCTGCATGTCTCTGGAACGGTGCTTGAGTCTTCCGATTCTTTGAGTTGCCAAACTAATAATTCACCTACTTTATTTCCTGCCTCGAAGTTAGTTTGTTTTAGTCTAAATAATGCATATTCAGCTTCATTAGCATATATTTGGATCATTTCCGACTCGAATGTATTCAATCCCATCAATTTACCATTAGCAGGATCATTCAGGGGGGAAGTTTCCATATTTTTCATGCTTGTTCAGTCAATCTCTTTATCTTTACTTGGAATGGGGGCAGGGCGGGGGAGAGACCATAGGGGAGGGGAGGAGGAGAGGAGATGGTTTTTCCCGTTATTCCAGATTCAGAGGAGCCCCTACCTAAATGGGATGAGTGTAATCCAAACGTGGTTGAGAGTTCTGGATGCTAATGCCTGTCCCAGGAGGTTAAGAAGACTAGAAATGTCCGCTGGCTATGGTGACTCTGATGGTTTTTTCCTCTACCTAACCAATTCTATGGGGTCACACAGAGTCGGACACGACTGAAGTGACTTAGCAGTAGCAGTAGCAGCAACCAATTCTCTGATTCTCCCATACCCACTGGGTATCCAACAATTCAATGCCATTCTGACACTGACTACCCAGAATTAGTGCAGACCTCATAGGTTAAGGGTTCCCACAAGTCTCTCCCTACTTCAAGCTTTACTTCAGATGACAGCTGCAAATCCTGGGCTACCTGGACTTCTGACACACTGGTTATACATCAGGGGTTCCCATGATCCCCTCCTTAAGGTCAGTGATTTACTAGAACAGCTACAGAACTCAGGAACACCCTTGACTTACTGATACAACTTAGAAAGTGTTCCTCCTTGTATTAACCAGCACAGAATTTCTTTAGACCTCATGGTTCAGGGGTTTTATAAAGCTTTCATTACGCAGGCATGGCTGATTGACTCATTGGCCACTGGTGATTCAGCTTAATTTCTAGCTCCTCTCCCTTCCCAGAGGAGTTTGGTGGGGTGGGACAGAAAGCTCCAAGCTTCTAATCAAGGTTCTAATCAAGGTGGTCTTTCTGGTGATCACCCCTCATCCTGAAGCTACAAGGGGCCCCCCAAGAATTACCTCTTTGGAATGAAAGATGCTCCTATCACCCTAGCATGCATGTATGCTCAGTCATGTCCAGCTCTTTGTGACCCTATGGACCATAGCCCGCCAGGCTCCTAGTCCATGGGATTCTCCAGGTAAGGGTACTGGAGTGGGTTGCCATGCCCTCCAGGGGATCTTCCTGACACAGGGATCGAACCCCAGTCTCCTGCATTACAGGCAGATTCTTTATCCTGAGCCACCAGGGAAGCCCCTCAACACCCTTACCACTCTGGAAATTCCAAGATTTTTTGGAGCTCTGTGTCAAGAACAAAGACCACATATATCTTCCTTATTATACCACAGGAACATTCTAATTGGTATATAGGCAGTCACCCAGATTTAGATATCCAGGGGTTCTCGACATTCTAATTGAAGTCAGTATGAGTTTCACTACAGAAATATGATATTCATTCATCCTGACAATATTTATCAACCCCTGTACTGTGTGCCAGGCACCATGCTAGGCACTGGGTATACAGTGGTGAGGAAGTGTCCCTGAAGACATGAAAGTGTCATGAAATTTGCAATCTAGTAGTAGGAGGTCATGAAACAAATACACCTTCATGTATGCATTCAACACAATGCATTTATTAGATACTCTCCTGCTTATTTTACACAGTTTGTTTGGCTGGTGTGGAGGAGGAAGGGATTTATGAACCAAGAGGCAAAATTACTCCAAATACAGTAGGAAATCGAGACCACGTAAGAAGACAAGGAGGCACAGTCACCAGGAAAGGGAAACTAGAGAGGGGCTCACGGGTGAGGGAAACCAGAGAGGGGCTCACAGGTGAGGGAACCATCTGGGGAGATCAATGATATTCATTCATCCTGACAATATTTATCAACCCCTGTACTGTGTGCCAGGCACCATGCTAGGCACTGGGTATACAGAGGTGAGGAAGTGTCCCTGAAGACATGAAAGTGTCATGAAACTTGCAATCTAGTAGTAGGATGTCATGAAACAAATACACCTTCATGTATGTATTCAGCACAATGCATTTATTAGATACTCTCCTGCTTCTTTTACACCGTTTGTTTGGCTGGTGGGGAGGAGGAAGGGATTTATGAACCAAGAGGCAAAATTACTCCAAATACAGTAGGAAATCAAGACCACGTAAGAAGACAAGGAGGCACAGTCACCAGGAAAGGGAAACTAGAGAGGGGCTCACGGGTGAGGGAAACTAGAGAGGGGCTCACGGGTGAGGGAACCATCTGGGGAGATCCGGGGAGAGCTGTTACTTTGGCAGCATTCACGTATAATTTCAATTTGTTATAAATTCTCTGAAGGAAAAGAACAAAAAGTGGCAGGGAGGAGAAGGCTTATCTGAAGATGAGCATCATCGGGCTTTGCCTGTGAGCACCCCAAGGCCAAGTACCATATCTGTTTGCTCACTGTGGCATCTCGAGCCCAGTGCCTGGCACATACATCTATGTTGAATGAATGTCCTGGGATAATGGAGGGGGAAAGAGACCAGAAAGAACCCCAAGTCACTGTTAACACTAAAACCCAAAACATGCCAAAGACACGTTTGATGTCAGCTGATTCTCTTACAGTCACATCCAATATGTACAAACACATTTACCATTCATTCTGCAGTCTGTTACATTGTCTGCTTCTATCTGAGCTATCTTTTTGTGTGTGTGAATTGAGAACAAAGCTTACACTAACGCGGTCTGTCACTGAGCAGGCTGAGCTCTTTGCTTTCTAAACAGTCTGGCAGCCTGCCCGGGCCAAGGTGACGAAGCCCAGCAGCTTCAGGGGCTTGGGCTAGTAAGCGGCCCCTCCCCCACCCATGCCGACCCCCACCTCTGCCAGGTGACCCTCCTGGGCTCAGGGTGTCAGACCTCAGTCCACACACGTCACAGAGAGTCACTCATGGAGTCCTCACTTCTCTGCCTTCACCCATTCTCTGCCTGAATGGACTGCTGGTGCAGGGGAGGTTTCCATGTTGCCAGGGGCACGATGTGGACCTCCATGTAAGCATGTGTCCCACACAGTTGGCATCTTCTGAAAGAAGGAGGTTGTTACTGATCGGTAATCAATTTGACTTTTTTTTCCACGTCTGCCCCCTGCCCCATTATTTTCTGTATTATGATGTGTTTTTCCATGGTTTACCTGCAAGCCAGTTAATTTACCCACAGATAACTGAGTGACTCTCTCCTAATCAAAGGCAGAATATCTCCAGTTGCTCTGGCTGGCTTGAGGCAGCAGAAGTCCTTCATATGTCTTACACACTTTTCTCCAAAGTTACTTCCGAGTTCAGAACAGCAGAGTAGAGTAGAAGGGGCACAGGGCTGAGAGCCAGAACTCACTAGCTATGCCTTCTCCTCCATTTCCTCGATTGGTCAGATGGAGTGCCAGGGGAGGAGAGAATCCTTGCCCCTTTTCTCAAGCTTCTGCTTCTTTCTAGAGGAAGAAAGAGCTTCCCCAGGGGCTTCTTGTCCTCCTCCGCCCCCTCCTCATGCCCTACATAGGATGAGGATGAATAGTCACTCTGAGTATTCAGAGTCCACTGAGCCGTATTTCTTAGTGGACAGGCTATGCGCCTTAGAGGTCAAGACCTGAGTAGCAGGGGCCCCAGGGCTGCCCTCCAGCTCAGTTCCAGAATTTCTGTCTGTGAGAGGGTAGGTGGGTAGGGACCGGTCTGCCTTGAGGGTGTGGCCAATATGGGTGAGTGTGAAATGAGGGAGAAGTCCCACTCATCCAACAGATATTTTTTGAGCCTCTAACAGGCACCAGGCAAAGTCTTGGTCCTCGTGGAACTTTCAGTCCAGTGGAAGGAGAAGAAAATAAACAAGTAAACACAGTTGACTCTTGAACAACTGGGGTTTGAACTGTGCGGGACACTCACATATGGATTTTTTTTCCACTAATAAATACATGTAGTGTGACGTGACCTGCCGCTGATTGAATCCCTAGGTGTGGAACTGCGCGTACAAAGGGCTGACTTTGGGACTTGAGCATCTTTGTAGTTTGGTATCTGCAGCACGTCCTGGAACCAGCCCCTCAAGCACATCAAGGGGCAACTATATATGTGTATTGGATGACATGCACTGCTATGGAGAAAAATAAGGCAGTCAATGGGGGATGCGCAAGATGAGGGGTTGGGGCTGGTGAGAGGGCTATTTTCTATAGAAATCAGGAGAGCCTTCACCAAGAAAGGTGCCCTTCCGGCAAAGATCTCATACCTGGGGAACCCATGTTGACTCCAGCTAACCACTGCTCAATTTCCTGAGACCTTACAACCTACACCTTTTTAAGAATTGAACCTGAGATTTTTCAATGCTTTGAAACTTACGGACTCCTTCTTTGCCACCTTCTGTGTTCTAACCTCTTCCTGTGACTTCCTCAGTCTCACAGTCTCGCCAGGACCTAATGTGTATATCTTTTGTTCCCCAGGGTAGAATTCAGCCAGGGCAGTCTAGTCTGGACAAGCAAGGTGTGTTTTATTTTCTTCTCCATCTGGGACTTGAGCTCTCCTCCATCGAGACTTGCTTTCCTTTCTTCAGTCTGAGGATGGCTATCTTTGACAAAGAAGAATTGAGAAAATCCTCCTTGCATTATTTATCTTCCCCTGTAGCCAAAATAGCCCTATTCCCCATCTCTGGACTCTTTTTGTAGTTTTCTATCTTTCTTCTTTTTTTGGTTTCACTCAAGTTTCCAGGGGCGCACATGTAGGAAGTGGAAACAAGGAAAGTGCGCGGCAACAGCGTTTCCTTTTTAAATTTTCAGAAAGTAATCTGAGGGAGTTGAGTCGGGGGTGGCGGGTCTTTGAGTGTGCCATCAATTTGCGGTTAATTGGTTTAGAATTCATTAACCACATTTTCCTGCCTGCCTCTGCATGTCTCTGGAACGGTGCTTGAGTCTTCCGATTCTTTGAGTTGCCAAACTAATAATTCACCTACTTTATTTCCTGCCTCGAAGTTAGTTTGTTTTAGTCTAAATAATGCATATTCAGCTTCATTAGCATATATTTGGATCATTTCCGACTCGAATGTATTCAATCCCATCAATTTACCATTAGCAGGATCATTCAGGGGGGAAGTTTCCATATTTTTCATGCTTGTTCAGTCAATCTCTTTATCTTTACTTGGAATGGGGGCAGGGCGGGGGAGAGACCATAGGGGAGGGGAGGAGGAGAGGAGATGGTTTTTCCCGTTATTCCAGATTCAGAGGAGCCCCTACCTAAATGGGATGAGTGTAATCCAAACGTGGTTGAGAGTTCTGGATGCTAATGCCTGTCCCAGGAGGTTAAGAAGACTAGAAATGTCCGCTGGCTATGGTGACTCTGATGGTTTTTTCCTCTACCTAACCAATTCTATGGGGTCACACAGAGTCGGACACGACTGAAGTGACTTAGCAGTAGCAGTAGCAGCAACCAATTCTCTGATTCTCCCATACCCACTGGGTATCCAACAATTCAATGCCATTCTGACACTGACTACCCAGAATTAGTGCAGACCTCATAGGTTAAGGGTTCCCACAAGTCTCTCCCTACTTCAAGCTTTACTTCAGATGACAGCTGCAAATCCTGGGCTACCTGGACTTCTGACACACTGGTTATACATCAGGGGTTCCCATGATCCCCTCCTTAAGGTCAGTGATTTACTAGAACAGCTACAGAACTCAGGAACACCCTTGACTTACTGATACAACTTAGAAAGTGTTCCTCCTTGTATTAACCAGCACAGAATTTCTTTAGACCTCATGGTTCAGGGGTTTTATAAAGCTTTCATTACGCAGGCATGGCTGATTGACTCATTGGCCACTGGTGATTCAGCTTAATCTCTAGCTCCTCTCCCTTCCCAGAGGAGTTTGGTGGGGTGGGACAGAAAGCTCCAAGCTTCTAATCAAGGTTCTAATCAAGGTGGTCTTTCTGGTGATCACCCCTCATCCTGAAGCTACAAGGGGCCCCCCAAGAATTACCTCTTTGGAATGAAAGATGCTCCTATCACCCTAGCATGCATGTATGCTCAGTCATGTCCAGCTCTGTGTGACCCTATGGACCATAGCCTGCCAGGCTCCTAGTCCATGGGATTCTCCAGGTAAGAGTACTGGAGTGGGTTGCCATGCCCTCCAGGGGATCTTCCTGACACAGGGATCGAACCCCAGTCTCCTGCATTACAGGCAGATTCTTTATCCTGAGCCACCAGGGAAGCCCCTCAACACCCTTACCACTCTGGAAATTCCAAGATTTTTTGGAGCTCTGTGTCAAGAACAAAGACCACATATATCTTCCTTATTATACCACAGGAACATTCTAATTGGTATATAGGCAGTCACCCAGATTTAGATATCCAGGGGTTCTCGACATTCTAATTGAAGTCAGTATGAGTTTCACTACAGAAATATGATATTCATTCATCCTGACAATATTTATCAACCCCTGTACTGTGTGCCAGGCACCATGCTAGGCACTGGGTATACAGTGGTGAGGAAGTGTCCCTGAAGACATGAAAGTGTCATGAAATTTGCAATCTAGTAGTAGGAGGTCATGAAACAAATACACCTTCATGTATGCATTCAACACAATGCATTTATTAGATACTCTCCTGCTTATTTTACACAGTTTGTTTGGCTGGTGTGGAGGAGGAAGGGATTTATGAACCAAGAGGCAAAATTACTCCAAATACAGTAGGAAATCGAGACCACGTAAGAAGACAAGGAGGCACAGTCACCAGGAAAGGGAAACTAGAGAGGGGCTCACGGGTGAGGGAAACCAGAGAGGGGCTCACAGGTGAGGGAACCATCTGGGGAGATCTGGGGAGAGCTGTTACTTTGACAGCATTCAAGTATAATTTCAATTTGTTATAAATTCTCTGAAGGAAAAGAACAAAAAGTGGCAGGGAGGAGAAGGCTTATCTGAAGATGTGGCGTTTGAGTTGAGACATGTTAGCCAAGGGACTTCCCTGGTGGTCCAGTAACCAATGCAGGGGGTAACTATCCCTGTTGAGGAAGTAGATGCCGAATGCACAACTAAGAGACTGCATGTGGCAATGAAGATTCTGCGTGCTGTGGCTAAAGATCCAGCACAGCTAAATTATTAAAAAAAAAGGTAGCCAAAGTGGATGGCTGGAGAGCCTCCCATTAGAGGGAACAGCACTGCGAAATCTCTGAGACAGGGAAGAGCCTGGTTTGTTCAAAAACTAAAACAGAGTCATCATGGCTGGGGCAGAAAAAAAACTACGGGGCTAGGATCAGGGAGAAGATGAGACTCAGAAAGGCATTCAGGTGACCAGGGAAGAGTGACATCATGGGAGGTGGCCGACAGGAGAGCGGAGGCGCCGAGTCACAGTGGACAGAGGCCTCCTGGATATTTGTCTGGCCTTGGGTTTGGGGGTGCCTGGGACTCCTGGCCAAGGAAGGGCATGGGAGAGGAGGCACTGCTTAGCCAGTCAGGGGCTGCCCCAGTGTCCCAGAAGCCTCCATTCTTTCCTCTTTCTGTATCCTCCCTAGAAGGGTTGTACTGGAAAACATAACTTACGCCAAAAGACCAAGGTGGACTTTCTGTTTCTTCCCCCAACTTGTCAGCAAGTGAGAAACATGTCACAAAGCCAGAGGGATGGCTGGGAATCAGGATAGAAGAATCTTGGCTAGCCGGACCCCTGCAGGATGAGCTGTCCCAGGAGGATACTGAAGCCCATCCTTGGACCACAGTGCAGGATGGGGTGATGTACCTTAGCAACACCTCGTTCAGTGATCAACCAGCCCAGTGTGAATCAGTTTCCCAGAAAGCTCCGGAGATCAGCAGAATATCTAGGAGGAGGAGGATGAGATGTTACTTCACTCGGGGGTATAGATGGAACTGGACCCAATTTTGAGATCCAACATTTGATGCTGGAAGATGGAGCTGTTATGAGGCTTTATGTGCTATTCCTCATCATGGGATGACTGCCTCAGATCCCCTAGATAAATAAACTCAGCCTGAGTTCATTGTGATTCAGTGAAAGGGAAATCTTGTGGAGAAAAATGACCCCAGAGTCATGCCTAGCCCCTCACATCCCCATGTGACTAGAGTGAGGGTGGAGGTGGGGAACAGACACAGCTAAGGCCTAGCTCCTGCCTTGTGGAACTGACGATCCAGCTGAGGAGACGAGTCAGGCTCCAAGGAAGGAAGAGAAAGAGAGAGGAAGAGAGGGAGGGGAAAACTAGCTCTTACAGCCTTTCCAACTGTGATCGTTTCAGGTTTATAATGAACAGTCAAGTTCCACAGCTACTCACGACGGTCCAAGGGCCACTATAGTCATGAAACAACCCAGCTGGAGGGCAACGCACTGTGCAGGCAGCCTGGAAGGGCCTCAGATAAATGCTAGTTAGGCCACACGGAGTGGTCTCTGCTGGACACCTCGCCCTCTGCTAACCCCATCTGCCTGCGCACCTTCCGAGCCTGTACACATTCTTTTATTCATAAATAATAAGCAAGCATCCCCTTAAGGATATGTTGGGTTCCCTGCCCTATGTCACATGTTAGGACAAACCAACAAACAAGACCTAGTCTGTGGCCTTTAGGCGCTCAAGGACTAGCAGGAGAGAAAAACACACACAATTTCAAGGCAGGCTGCAATCCCAGGCAAAGCAGCAGAGAGACGGAGGGCTGGGTCTGGAGGGTGGGGCATGAGCGAGGGGAGATGGACAGTGCCTCCTGGCTACACCATGTCTGGCTCTCACCCAGCCCAGGCCGAGAGTGGATGGGGAGACGGGCCCCATTCCGGGCCAGACAAGGGCGTACAGACCTGACTTCCTCTTTCTCAAAGGCGCTGGGGTGTTTTTGCTCCAGGCAGGCCCGCTGGAGCCCAGAGCTGAATCATGAACCAAGGAGCAGGGGTTGCCTTGGTTAAACAGTGAAGCCTCGCCTTGCTGCTGCCGGGGAGGGCATCGATGGTGTCAGTCAGGAACCCCGTGGCGCCTGCATTTCTGTTCACTGCAGAAATATGTTTGCAGCCTGGACTGACTCTCCACATTCTTCCTGCTGAGAGGCCAGGAGATGAAACGCCCCTCATGTGTCAGTCATAAACTGGAGTGATTTTGCCCAGCTCACTCCATCCCCCCAGTAGCAACGTCTGTGTTGCCCCACACTCTGCCGCCTCTTCCAGGCAGCGGCCTCCTGCCCCTGACTCTTGGCCAGCATTCTGGATGGGGGCTATTATCCTCTTTCTTGAGTCAACTCCCTGACCACAGTCATTGGTTGTAGGGTCAGCAGCTCCAAGGTGAATCAACTGAGTCCTTTCCTGGTGTCTTTCAAATAGGAGATAGAGAAGAACTTTTTTTTTTCCTCGATATAAGACCATAACAGCTGAAAGCCTGCAGTTCCTGGAGGCTGTGATATGGGCCTCCTGGAGACACCAGCTAGAAAGAATGAAGTTGACTCACAGGGAGAGTCAGAGACGGAGGGAGACAGAGAAAGGAAGAGACAGAGACAGAAGGAGACACAGAGAGAGAGAGAGGCAGAGAGAGACAAAGAGAGAGGGAGAGACAAGGACAGAGAGGGCCTCTCTGGTGGCCCAGTGGTAATGAATCCACCTGCCAATGTAGAAGACACGGGTTCACTTCCCGGCCCAGGATGATCTCACATGCCAAAGAGCAACTAAGCCCAGGCACCACAAGTACTGAGCCTGTGCTCCAGCACCCATGCTCTGCAACAAAAGCCACCGCAACGAGAAGCCTTCACACTGCGTCTAGAGAGTAGCCCCCACTCGCCACAACTAGAGCAAGCCCACGCCAGCCACGAAGACCCGGTGCAGACAATAGGTAAATAAATAAGTAGATAAAGTCATAATAAAAAGAGAGACAGAGATAAAGGGAGACAGACAGAGACAGAGGAAGACAGAGAGAGACAAAGAAAGAGGGAGAGACAGAAACACGTAGAGACAGAGAAAGAAAGAGACAAAGGGGGTGGGGCTGACTTGCCTCTGCCTCCCTGCATTTGGCTGCATGAGCCAATAAAGGCCTCTACTGATATGTCAGCTGCTTGATATAAGGTTTCCACCCCTCGTAATCAAGGCCTCATGTCCCTCTAACACATGGCGCACAGAAGCAGGACACAGGGGCTGACTTGCCTCTGCCTCCCTGCATTTGGCTGCATGAGCCAATAAAGGCCTCTACTGATACGTCAGCTGCTTGATACAAGGTTTCCACCCCTCGTAATCAAGGCCTCATGTCCCTCTAACACATGGCGCACAGAAGCAGGACACAGAAAGCTGATGGTGCAACCAGAGAGGGAGCCAGCGGGAGAGGCCCAGTGCCTGAGGAATAACGCAACCCAAATGGGGATCGACACGGTCAGATCAGCAGCCTTTCTCCTGGGGGATTGCTGCCAAGGAAGAAACTCTCCCAAACAGAACAACAGAGAAAGACCCCACACTTGGGTTTGTGCGTTTTGCCAGTGGAGGACCAATCTGTTCTGCAAACACTAAGAGGTCCATGTTGACACAAGGCTGCACATCCCAGCTTAGAGCGCGTGGGGCAAGAACCACTCCGGTAGAGGAGCAATTCAGGTGGTACAATTGCAGATCTCGGGCAGGGGTTCTCACCAAGGCTTCAAGGAGAAAGAAGAAGTAGAAATGAGTGTTATAGGGTGAGTTACAGTGGCTGTTCACAATGCTCTTCAAGTTTACTGCTAGTGTCTAGTCATTGTTGATAATCCTGTTGTCATCTTCACAAAGTTTTAAGTCAGGGACCCCTCTGCTCTGTCCCACCCCTAAACCTGCCTTAATAAGTATAACCAAGGTTCTGTGTCCAGAATATTACAGATGGGCAGAGGCATTCCATGTGAATCAGAGAAGGGGACAAGGAAATAGCAGCAGAGACCAAGAAGGAGCTCCCAGAAGACAACTGGTCTACCACCTGCCTTCACCAAAGTTGTCCTGGACCACCTTGACGCAGTCATCTTCCTGATCCTGAAAATGTACAGATGAGACCCCCTCACAGGCTCCTTAAATCTGTGTCCCCCTTACTGAGTGTCTACTCATTCTAGAAGTTGGGGACATGCAGTGAATAAGACAGACAAGGTCTCCATCCTCAGAGACTTACCTGGCAGGTGGGGACAGAAGCAAGTCAACAAATGAAGGAACAAGATGATTACAGGTTGTAATCAATATAAAAGATCCTCAGCATCTCATGGAGAGGAGACGGGGGTCCAGGGAGAGTAAGTGACTTGCTCTAATCAGCAGCCCCGGGAGATGAAACTCAACTCCTGCTTGCTCTACCCCAGCTGCTCCTCTCCCTCCAGTCTGTGGCCCCAAGGATGTGCTGTGGTTCTATCCAGAAATATACAATGCTCTTTTTGGCAACTCCTGGGAGGATGCCCTGTTGGCCTAAGTCCTCATCACATTCAGCACATGGTTAGAGTAATCACATGTCTGCTTCACCAGGGACAGTTCTAGTTTACACTTGTTTTCCTGGAGTAGTTAATAGAATCCATTTCCACTTGCAGAAGTGTCCAGGTTTAGATAATAAGTGATATGCCCCCCCTCATCTGTGAAGTACCCAAGCCTCTGGATCCCTGGAGCATCCTGATGCCAGAATGGATGATTCACATCTTCTCCAGATGTGGAACAACACAAGGGGTCCTACCACATTCTGCCCCAGAGACCTCGGGGCCCACCTCCCTGATCACTGTTCCGCCCTTGAGGCGCTTTGGTAGAGGAGAAAGCATCTCTTCAGATGCCTTCCCTGCCTGCTCCCATTTCTATCCTTTGGTAGCTCCGCCTTGGCCGTTAACTTCCACCCCTTGCCAAGGGTTTCTCCTGAACATGGAGCTCATATTCACTACCTGAGAAGCTTCTGGAGAGAATCAGCCATGCCCTGGACACAAGGGAGAATCACCGGGTGTTTGCTGAGTTAGAGAGGAAACACAACACCCTTGTAGAGGAAATCTACCTCAGAGGGGAGCCCAGGGTGTCCAATTTGATCTGAACACGACTCCTTCCTCCTGAGAAAGCTTACTGATGTTTGTCCTGTGCACCGAGTCCCTGGCCTTTCAGAGCCCTTGACCTCCTGAGTTTTGCCCTCATGGATATCTAGCTTCGCGACCTTCAGTCTCCTGGACTAGAAGCCCTGTCCTGTCCCTGAACAACAGATGTGAGGCAGGCGAGGGACCTACTAAAATAGAACGATTTCAGCTCAGAGTGACCACCAAGGATCCGATCTCTGGGGCTAGGGTCCCAACAACATGGGAGGCAGGCCCCGAGCCAGGGAACGGCCCTGCCTACCTGTGCACACCCGCTGCACGCTGCTGGGCGCCCTCCCCACAAGCCCCGCCAGCGCAGCTGGGCAGCAGCAGGCAGCCTCTTCATGCAAATTAAATAAAACAACCTTTTTATCTGTTGGCTGATTCCCTCTTTTGAAGAAATCAACTACAAATTCATTTTTCAGGAGAAGCAATTATGATGATGGATGGAATGTCAG
>SJYT01078127.1:55510-71271 GCA_006410635.1 Cephalophus harveyi
AGAGACCCAAGCTTGGGGGGTGGTGGGGGGGTGGGGGGAGGAGGCAGGCATCTTCGTGGGCCATGAGAATGCGGACAGGCCCTTTCAGCTCCCATGTGCTGGCTCGTTCTGCCCTTCCTCCCCTCGGTTTTGTGGGGGAGGGATACTGCTTAAAGGATCCCTCCTACCATAGCTGACTGGTCACTTTGGCTCAAGAAGTCAGAAAAGACACAATGAGAATCATAGCCGTATTCAAGAAATCCAGAGCACTTATTGTACCAAGAACTTTCTAGGTGTTTCCTCATTTCATCTTCAAGACGGCTCTACAAAATAAAGGGGATTATTTTACCCTTTCCATAGACGGGAAAACAGACGCATTCACTGACTTGCTCAAGATCATGCAGCTAAAAGTTTAGGGAGCAGAATTAGGATCCAACCTTCATTCCACTGCCACCAGGGCCCTTCCAAGGACACTGAGGTTTAGCTGAGAGTTCTAGAGGTCAGTTAGCCCATTCCTTTCCCACCCCACCTGTCTCTAGCTTGCAGATGGGGAGGCTGGCCCCAGGCCACGGGGCCAATCATTGGAGGAATGCACACATTTATTCAACTAATAATTACATATGGTTTTAGGCATTGTTTAAGGATGCAGGAGGTCTGAGTTCACAGTCAAAGGCTTCAGCTGCCATGGCCTATATGTTGGAAGATCTGGAGAAAAGAAAAATCCCATGCATTTAACACAGGACACGAGTGGGAGTCCAACCCCATGGTGCAGCCCATAGCAGCAGCGGCCTTCTGTGCTGTAGAGGACACGGAGCTGCCGCACAGAGGGACTTGCAGGAGCTCCTGGCACCCGGGGAAGGGCTGAGCTGGTGGTGCTGTCTGCCAGCCTGTCAGTTCTGGGGAAATCCTTCACAGAGATGGGTCTGGGCTTCTACTTCAAAGGCTCCTCTGGTAAAGACCTGCTAATTGTTTGAAACACATTTTCAGCGAAGTGTGAATTCTCCCTCTTCAAACCTTCTGTGAATTCCAGGAGAGCACAAGCTGGAAGGAGCCAGGCAAGCTGCTTGCTCTCCCAGAGCTGAAGGGGAACTGGGGTGTCAGGGACCAAACTGGTTCCACCTCCCAAAGACTCTGGGGCACTGTCATCCCAGGAGAATTGAGGTGACACCCTGAGGGCTGCTGACCCTGGGGAGGTGGGGACTGAACCCCGAGGGCTCAGTGTGTGGACGGTTTGGGGCTCAGTGCAGACTCTACCCACTTCCAGGTGATAATAGATTCCTCAGCTATTGAAAGTAACAGCTCACACGCCGGAGTGTGCTATGTGGGAGGCAGTGTCTTAAGTGCTGTGCATATCTATAGCCCTACTCATTTGCATCCTCGCTGCGACCCATGAAACAGGCTCTACTATTGTGCCCCTTTTTACAGAGAAGGACTCTGAGGCGCTGAGAGTTTCAGTAACTTGCCCAAGGTCACTGACATCCCCTAAGCAGGGGAGCTGGGACTAGACTCCAGGCAGTCTGTTCGGAAGACGGGCTGGAGGCGAGCATAACACAGGGAGGGAAGGGGCTGCAACTCAACTCAGAGGTCAGGCAGGGCAAGGAAACTGAGGGCCATTCAGAAGAAAAAACAAAGGCATTAGAATCACACAGACCTGGGAACAAATATTTACCAGCCAGGTGACCACGGAAGTAATTAGCCTTTCTCTGACTTTCATTTCCTCATCTCTAAAATGGAAATTACAATACCTATCAGCAAGGTCATTTTCAGGAACTGAGCTAATCAGGTACTCGCATGACCCTGAGAGCAAGTGTCTCCTTAAATTTTGTGCCTGAGGCACCTCATTAGTCTTTCCCTAGTCTGGCCCTGGAGGTAATTACATGTTAAGAATCTGGACCAGAAACTTCCTGGCAAGAGTAGACAACAAATGAGCAAATGAAGAAAAGAAAAATGAATGAATAGTGGCTGAATGAATGATAGTCAGCTGCCACTCATTCATTCTTGGTCTACTGCTACAGCGTGTGCAGGATAGCAGTCGAGGGGCTTAGGAAGACGAGGCATGTGCCCTGCCTTGGAGGAGCTCAC
This sequence comes from Cephalophus harveyi, assembly GCA_006410635.1. Taxonomy (NCBI): domain Eukaryota; kingdom Metazoa; phylum Chordata; class Mammalia; order Artiodactyla; family Bovidae; genus Cephalophus; species Cephalophus harveyi. The sequence continues at coordinate 57,572 of SJYT01078127.1, forward strand.
AGTCTAGGAGGAAGCCCTGCAAAGCTGGGCTGGGCTGGTTCAGGCATTGGCCCCGACCTGTTGGAGGGACTCACAGGTACCTGCCAGGTACGGGGCTGCAGGTGAAGGCTTGACTCTCAGACAGAGACATCAGCTAGGTCTGCAGGTGCAGCAGTTCTGGGAGAGTTGAGAGCTCTGCCCCCTTAACACGTTCTCATCAGGCCATAAGCCAATCCAGGACCTGCAACTCACACAGGCATCAGAGGAATCTACAGAACTGCGTAACTGACTCCCAGGGCTTACAACCCCACCCCCTTCTCCTAGGGAGGCGCACAGCTGGCCCAGACTAGGGGGCCCCTTGAAGGGCTGTTGTCCTGATGTATACATCTCACCCCATCCCCAGGAGGAGGGCTGGGAATAACCACGGGAGGAAACAGGAGAGGAAGGACAAGAGCAACTCCCAGGGCTAGCGGGCTGCTAGTAAACAGGACAGCTGGGAGGCAAGGTGAATCCGCAACATCTGAGAATGTCACTCCCTGGAGATGGATATGGGAGATGGCAAAGGGGCCTCTTTGCTGGAAGGCCCTTCGGGTTGAAAGGGTCGCAGCCTTCCATTGCCATCCATAGTCTGCAAGTACAGGAATCTGGGGTGAGGGAGCAGGAAATTGAGGACTGCAGGATATCAGGGCAGGGGAAGGGATGGAAGGTGGAAAGAAGAAAAGAGGAAGACAGAGGAGGACAGGGATGAGGAGAGGCAGCGGAGCTCGCTGTCGGGAAGCAGAGACTGCTCCCAGGACCGAGGGAGGCCACAGGAAGAGAAGGGAAGAGGAAGGGGCCTTGGAGACATTAAGGGAACGGTCCTTGTGACCTTGCATTTCTGGCAGGAAGTATTTGGTTCTTCATCCTCCACTTCAGTCCCCTTCCTCCTGTCCTTTCCCCATGACTGCCACACACTTCTAAATCAGTCTCCACATCTGCAAAATGGGTGAACAATAGCCCCAACCTCTATAGACTGCTCTAATCTTTAACAAGGTAATGTCTGCAGAGAGCTTACCTGTCTGCGTGGCAGGGGATGCAGGAAGCACCCAATAATGGGACCATCTTTATATCAGGGCCATTAGCAGTGACTGAGCTGACTTGTGTCCTCCTCAATCAGAACGGCAGGATGCCGAGCAGAAGTCCAAGGCCAGGGCACAGCGAGGCCACTCCAGCCAACGCAGCCCATGGGCAGCAGGTGTGCCTAGCTGGTCCTGCCCCCTGGCTGCTGGCCACACTGTTCATTAAGCAAATGGCCCGCGGTGGCCAATGATCAGCAGAGCACAAGGGCAGATGCCTCTCCCAGGCCAGCCTCATCAAAGGCCAGTGCCGAGCTAATTTAAAGACCTAAGTAGAACATATTTCTCCTGATGCGGCAGTTTCAATCGGCTTGTATTGTCTCCAAATAAACGCTGGAGTCACAGCCATTAGTTTTCTGGACAACACATCCGTTTAGGGGGAAAGGGGCAGAGGCGTGGAGAGAGGCTAGTGGGGGAGTGGATGAGACTGGGCAGCTAGGGAGGGGCCTGAACCAGTCGTGAGGACCAGGTCAGGGCAGGGAGGGGCTCCCGGCCTCAGGGTTTCCACTGGGGACGGAAATGTCCAGGTGCCCATCACCGACTTTCAGAACTGGCAGGGACTTGTGACATGATTAAGACTCATCCTGCAACATCATTTAAACGGATCCTTCACACAGCAGATAGGAGGACTCTGGGGACCCGAGAGAGAGTGTATCGATGGTTCAAACTTTCCATCAGGTCAGAGGCAGGGCTTGACTCCACTGACTCAGGTATTGATCCACAACCAATATTCCCCAGCACATAATATGCTTTTGCTGTTTATAATCTCATTTAATCAGTACACTGGCCCTGAAAGGATGGAATTACTTGTCTTAACTTCAGAGATAAAGAAAAAGAAGTTCAGAGAGGTTATGTGACTTGCCCAAGGTCACACAGCTGATGCGTGGCAGCACAGGATGTTCTGCACTTACCAGCCCATGCCTGACGGGATGCTTCTCTCATTCCCTTGGGTCCTTGCGAACCCTTGCTGTGCCCCAAAGAGTCTTACCATCTGGATTGCCCAAGGTCACACAGCTGATGCGTGGCAGCACAGGATGTTCTGCACTTACCAGCCCATGCCTGACGGGATGCTTCTCTCATTCCCTTGGGTCCTTGTGAACCCTTGCTGTGCCCCAAAGAGTCTTACCATCTGGGGTATCCTGGTTTGTCCAGGGTGACAAATTCCTGGCCCCCAAGAAGTTCCAGCCTAGGGGTAATGGCAAAGAGCCAGGGATTCATGGGCCTGTGGCCAGTGGATAGTACAGGCGCCAAAAGTTGCACCATTAAAGCTTTGGCCCCGGGGCCCAGCCCAGGCCAGACCGGAAGTGAACTCTGCAGCCAGAGCCTCCGTGGAAGCCCTGACAGCTGAGACTTGGGGCTGGGAGGCAGGGCCAAACCCTAGGAGAGCTGAGGGAACACAGGTCCCGGGGCATCACAGTGCAGGCTGAGGGAGGTCCAGGCCTTGGGGCAACCCAGAGTTTGCAGCTCCAGCGGGCATCAAAGGGTCTGCAGTGTCCTCTGGGCCTTCTACAGGGAGACTGAGGGTCGGGTGCCTGCTGGGGGCTGCAGAAAGGCCATCCTGAGTGGCTTCCAGGCAGCCTGCCTGGAGTAGGGGCTTTGGACACTTGGGTGTGCCCAGCATCAGGAGTGACCTGGGCAGACTGGCCTGATTCCGAATCAGTCATACCTCCCTGAAGCTGGCTGTAGTGTCTGAAGGATCCACCTATGTTAACAGCCTCCCATTTGGTTAATGAATAACAAGAAGAGCAACAGCCACACTGGCGGAACTCGGATTTTGTGCCGGGCCCCGGGCTAGCACTGGCATCTTCTCGTCTTACAGCTGAGGGATCAGTGGTTCAGTGATGTTAACTCAACCACCATCGTGTGGCTTGTCAACAGCAGAACTGGGATGCAAACCCTTTATTGTCTGACACAAAAAGCAGAGCGCTTAACTACTTCTGATGTGGCCATTGCCCCATCAGGCCACCGGGGTTTCCACGAAGGCCTTGACAATTTGATCTTTAATATTCCTCTAAGGAGGTTGGCTCAGAAGGGGTGTGAAGGACAAAGGAGATGGAGAAAGACACAGGGAGATGGAAGAAGAGGAGGCGAGGTAAAGGGACCTAGATTGCGGCGTTTCTAGGCTGTAGGGGAGGCTCTGCAGGGGTTCACAGTGAGAGTCACTCTCACTGCCTTTTTGTTTTTCCCCTTCCCTTGATCTCACACAACCAATCCCACCATTAAAAACCTATGCCGTCTGCCCCTCCCCTTCCCCAGCAACACCTGGCCTGTCTCTCCCACCTAGACCATGACGTGCACCCCCTGCCTGCCCTCAGCCTCCAGTTCTGCCAGTTCTTCTTCCTAAGGCTCTGATCACATCCCTCCTCTGCTCAAAGGCCTTCAAAGGCTGGCTGCCATGACAAAATCAGGTCCAGATTCTTCACCCTGGTGTTCAAGGCCCTTCTTAATCAGCGCCCCCCCACACCCCTTCCCTTACACCTGCTAGGCTCTCCCCCTGATAACCCACACGCTCTGTCCCTCACTGGATCAGCTTCCAGCTCAAGTGTCATCATATCACATCATGTCAAACCTTGCAAAAGAGCTCACCCCCTCCTGTCTTCCGTCCCCTTTCCCTCCTTTATGTTTCCTCAAAGCACAATCACCAGCTGACATCTAATACGCTGGATTTCGATCCGCCGTCCCCACGAAGGCGGGGAGGCTTTTACTCTGAGCCATGCCATCAGGGCTCAGAGCAGTGCCAGCAGATCACGGGCACCTGACACTTGTGAATAAATGAATGACCGCCCTGCCAACCTACAGCTGTGACAGTTAGCAGCCATTCTAACAGGCCCCACCCCCTCTATCACTCACCTCTGCTCTTGAGAGGACAGAGGAAAGGTGACCCATCTCCAGCACCTCCTCCTCCAGGCAGCTCCCCCGTCTTACACCCAACTCAGTCCACCTCGTGATGGGCTTTTTGTATAGGGCCGGTGCTTCATCATTCGGCTATAGGTCCCTTAGAAAAGAACGAATGGTCCCTGTCTTAACCTGCCCAGCTCCCCTCATAATTTGCTGTTACTGTTCTGTCGCTAAGTTGTGTCTGATTCTTTGCAACCCAGTGGACTGCAGCAGGCCCGGCTTCCCTATCCTTCACCAGCTCCCAGAGTTTGCTCAAACTCATGTCCATTGAGTCAGTGATGCCATCCAACCATCTCATCCTCTGTCATTCCCTTCTCCTGCCCTCAGTCTTTCCCAGAATCGGGGTCTTTTCCAATGAGTCGGCTCTGCACGTCAGGTGGCCAAAGGATTGGACTGTCGACATCAGTCCTTCCAATGAACAGTCAGGGTTGATTTCCTTTAGAGTTGACTGGCTTGAGCTCCTTGCTGTCCAGAAGACTCTCAAGAGTCTTCTCCAACACCACAGTTTGAAAGCATCAATTCTTTGCCTCTCGGCTTTCTTTTTGGTCTACCTCTCACATACCTACATGACTACTGGAAAAACCACAGCTTTGACTGTACAGACCTTTGTCAGCAAAGTGATGTCTGATGTCTCTGCTTTTCAATACGCTGTCTAGGTTTGTCATAGGGCTACCCAGGAGGTGCTAGTGGTAAAGAATCCTCCTGCCAATGCAGGAGACATAAGAGATGTGGGTTTGATTCCAGAATTGGGAAGATCCCCTGGAGAAGGGCCTGGCCACCCATTCCAGTATTCTTGCCTGGAGAAACCCATGGACAGATGAACCTGGGTTATAGTCCATAGGGTCACAAAGTGTCAGACGTGATTGAAGCAACTTAGCACAGCACAGCACATCTAGGTTTGACATAGCTTTTCTTCTGAGAAGCAATCCTCACAAAACCTGGTACCAAACTGGGCACATACTAAGTACTTAGTAAGTATTTCTTGAGCATAGCAGAGAGGATGAAAACTTGATTTGGTAAATATTTGTCTGAAACCTACCTATTCCCAACCAAACTCTGGGTTGGCTGAGGCCCTACGATGTGCCCAATATCATGCTGGATGAATTTCTACTATGAGCCAGGTCCCATGCTGGGAGAGGCCCTACTCTGTGCCAGGCTCCAGGCCAAGAAAGCATCTACTGTGTGCCAACCTGAGCTGGCCGAAACCCTTGTGTGTACAGATCTTGTTTGGAAGAACTCTTATGATGGAGGGATGAGGAAGGTGCAATTATGTGCTTGGCTTCATGCTGAGAGTACACCTACTGTGTGCCAGTCCTGAACCAGGAACTGGGGCAACAAGACGGGTACAGGTCAGGCCCTGCCTTCAAGCGCTTCCTCATCAGCTGGGATGGACAGTAAATAGGAGAGGAAGGGGAAGAAGGAAAGCACAGGGGAGATTAATAATAACTATTTATTCTGGCAAATTATGAGCACATGTAGGGCCATCTGTGCACGCAGCTCCGTGCCTGCTCCTCACCAGCGAGGGCCAGTGCAGGAGCCCAGCTTGGCTCTAGGGAGCATCTGGGCCTTCCATCAACTTGTCATTGCCTGGGGAAAGGGGCAGCCGGCCTCCCTGTCTCCAGCCCACTGCCCACCAGGTGGACAGGCAGGAATGATTCTAAAAGTACAGCCGAGGTTGGGGGCCCAGGTATGGGGCTGGGGGAGCGGGTATGCTCCTCCCCCACACCCAAGCTGAGCTGGCTGCTCCTCGCGCTGGAGATGCTCAGAGGCCAGGACACAGTGGGCAACTCCTGGGGAGGACAGGTCAAGGGCACTGCTGGGGTATTCAGTCTGCCTGGGAAGGGAGGTATCACGGGGCCTGCGGGGAGGCTGAAACAAGTTAAAGGATGGATTCACTCGAAGAGTGAGCCTGGGACCCATGGCAAGGTCCTTGCTGGATGCCCAGCCAGCAGCACGGATCAGACCCCAGACTGTCTGGTTCCACTGGGGAGCACGAGACAGATCTGGGCCCCAAATTAGTCCCGATCCTGAGCCCAGACTGAGCCCTATCACCCCAATCTGACCTCTGACCCCAGCTGTTACAGAGAACCCCAATTTTCCCGGTGGCCTCCAGCCCCTTGACTGAAGTCCCCAGAGGACCCCTGTCTATTTGACTCTGAAACTGGTGGGAAGAACCTGCTCTGAAAAAGGTGACCCCCATGGCTCCCCGAGCCTCTGAATCCTAATGGCCTGAAAAGATAGTGAAAAAATACATATTCAATAATAAAATGATAAGAACCAGAATAACAGCTAGCCTTTATTGAGCACCTGAGGTATACAAGCACCATATTAAGTGCGTTTCATATATTAATCCCTTTATGTGACTCAGATGGTAAATAATCTGCCTGCAGTGTAGGAGACAGAGGAGACATAGGTTCGATCACTGGGTCGGGAAGATATCCTGGAGTAGGAATCGCAAACCGCTCCAGTATTCTTGCCTGGAAAACTCCATGGACAGAGGAGTCTGGCGGGCCGCAGTCCATGGGGTCACAAAGAGTCAAATATGATTGTGCTACTAATGCTTTATCCCTTATAACAACCCCATTTTTTAAAGACAAGAAACAATGGTACAGAGTGGTTAAGCAGCTTTTCCAAACTCACACAGCTGGTAAATATCAGAGTCAGGATTTGAATCCAGGCCACCTATGTGCCCATCACACTAGAGTTGCTCTAAATATGTACCAGCTTCTGCTTCAGTATGTACACACACACATTCTCATTTTCTTTCTTGGGACAATGCTAATGTGAAATGATTTTTATTACCCAGTCCTAGAGGTGTAGAAATTGGAACTCTGAAAGGAGAGTTGGCTTGCCAAAGACAGCACAGCTGAGACTAGATCAGTTGGCATTCAAACTCAGACTCTGAAATATACTCATCTCTCCTTACAAAATACACATCCACTGAATAATAGAAAAAAAATTAATAGCACTTATAACTGTGCCATCCAGAAAAATCACTGTCTGTATTATGGTGCAGGTCCTTTCAAGTCATTTCTCCATGTATAAAATAACATTTTTTCCATTCAATAAAATATTTTCCCATAAAAAAATGTAGATGTTCCATAATTCCCTTGACAAATCCCAACAGTTGGGCAGTCAGGTTGTAGCCAGTGTTTACATCCATCTTCCTGCATTCCGAATGGACCAGATTTTCAGAAGCAAAGCTAGGATAGACTCGGCAACCTGCTTCTGGCCTGGGCTGGACCGGGCTGGGCTGCGCCAGGCAGGCTGTGCGGCTGCGGGCTGCTCAGAGCAGAGGAACGCGTGATGGACGTGGCGGCCCAGCTGGCACCCTCCAGCCTGCTGCACAGTCGGCTTTGGGAAAGGCAAGAGCCTTCACGACCTTTGCCTGTTTATCCTCAGGGGCTGTCTGGATGAAAACGTGCTGTTTCCCCCACTGCAGAGCCGAACTAGGGCTTTGGGGGCCACAGTCTGTGGAAGCTGATGTCACAAGTGATCATGCACTCTCACCTATCAGTTACACACTCCCCCCCACCTCCATTCCCGCCTCCCCCGAATGCTGGGGCCTATGATGCTACTGTGAACAGGCTAGTTGAAGCCTAAGGTGGGGCATGGCAGAGCCTCCGCAGCAGGCTGGGGTCAGAGGTTCTTCTAAACATATTAGCCAAGGCGGGACAGAGGCAATGTACTCAGCCCTGCAGGGAAAATGTCCCAGAGCAGCACCCAGCAGAGGAGAAGGTCTGGGGTCGGGAGGCGGTGGCTCTGTGGAGGGAGCCAAGCTGCTTGGGGCCACCCAGCTCTCCCGTGGCAGAGGCGCGCAGCCACGAGGCTGGACACAGAAGTTGTCTGAGGGTCCGTGCACTCGAGCAGAGGCGGGAACTGGAGACCCCAAGCTCTGCAGCACCCTCTGAAGCGGGGACAGCATAGCCCTGCATTCGGGGAGGAGGGGAGGGTGGGGAGGAGTGGACTGTGGTCACGGACACATACATGGAAGGCACGGTAGAAGCCCAGGAGTCCTCAAGCTAGCAGCAAGGACACAGTGAGGATGGGACCGCAGACACCCCCAGGGTCTTCATTTCTCCTTGCTTCTTCCTTGTCTTCCTCCCATCGCACACCTGGGGCTGGCCCTGTGACTGCTGGCCAACCGGCCAGAGCGCCAGGTCCCTTCTCCACGGCAGCGTGGCTTCTGCCCTACTTAGATCTGCACTGACAAGGCTGGTCTTGCGCAGATTAATGAGGCCACGGCTGAGGCCCTGTGCCGGGGGACTGGCCTTGTTTCCAGGTGACCAGCTACTTGAGCCTAAATTAACTATGACTACCCTTTGTGCTCTCCCCCTAGGGCAGGGCAGGAGGAGAAGAATGGGAGGAGGCCCAGAAGGGAGGAAAAGGAGGATGGGGGCAGGGAGGCGAGGACAGGAGGAGGGGCACGAAGAAGAAGAGGAGGGGGTCGGAACAGGGAAGCAGGAGGGAGGAAGGAGCGGGCAGTGGGGGGGCCGGGAGGCAGGGGGCAGAGGGCAGGAAGTGAGCCCAGCCGCTGCCCCAAGCTTCTCACCACCAAACAGCTCCCCCCTCCAGGAGCTTTGTAAGGGGAGGAGTGAAGGAAAACCAATGTCCTGCCAATCAGCCACTTGAGCCTTTCACTGGCAGAGAGGACCAACCACCTTGCTTTATAGATGAGGAAACAGTTCGAGGCAGAAAGTGAGTTTCCCAAAGTTATGGGTGGGAGGCATGGTAGGTGAGTGAAGCCCAGGCCTCCTGACCCCCTGTCTGGTGCTCTTTCTGCTGTGCAATACGCGCCACGCAGTGACAGATGCCCACACATCCCTCGAAACCCCACTCAAAGCACACCTCCTCCAGGAAGTCTCTGCAGGGCCCCCACAACCTCCTGCTGTCTGTCCTTCCCAATGGCCATCATCTGGGTCAGACCCTCAGCTGGCCAGAGACATCTCCCAGGCAGCAAGTCTGATGACTCACCTCTGTGCCCCAGTCCCAGGCACAGGGCAGGCCCTGAATGAATGAATGGGACAAACCTGGGGTTGAATCCCTACTCTACCTCTCATGATCTCTGGACAAGTGGTGAACTTCTCAGCCTCTCTGGCCCTCGGTTTTCTCACCTCTAAAATGGATCCGTTGCAAAGCTGGAAAATAAATTACATAACACAATCTCTCATTCATTCATGTGTACACTTATTGAGCATCTACTGTGTGCCAAGAAGGCTCTGGGTAACCAGTGGGGAATAAACAGATGTGATCTGTGTCCTCACGGAGCTTATGGTTTGGTGGGACAAACAGACAATTAAGATAAATGTGAATGGATGACATTCAACTGCATAAGTACTAGGAGGAAAAAGACAAGGTACCACGACAGAGAATGGTCGGAGGGGTCTAACTTACCTGTGGTACCAGGGAAGTCCTCCCCAGGAAGGGAACTTTCAAAGGGAGCTTTCCCTTGCCAGGTGACAAGGCAAAGCTCTCCAGGTAGAGAAAGGTGACAGGGAGCATCAGTGAACCATTAGGTGTCCACACTGTCCTCTGAAGGGCTCTACAGGCTGACCCAGGACTGCTTGGAGGAGGAGGAGGAGAAAGGAGGAAGAGATGGGGCTCTCTCCACTCATTTTTCCTTCCACTCACCCACTCATCAAGACACGTCTGCCGAGCTCCCAGTCTGCAGACTGTGAACCTCCCTGCCGGCAGTGGGCAAACCCTGATACGGCCCTGGCCTCGGAGCCCTGAGAGGAGGTCTCGGAAGCTAATGACATAGATAATCCCAATAAGCACCTCACTGTGGCTCCTGCAAGTGCTGAGAGGTGCTCAGTGTGATCAGAGCAGGTGGCAGGATGACCCGGCCTGGCACAGGTTGGGAAGGAGGAGAGGTCAGAGGAGTCCTCTCTGATGTGTGATGTGTGATGCCGAGCAGAGATCTGCAGGATGAAGAGAAATTAATGGACTGAAGGGACTAGTGGGCCTAGCACAGAGCTAGGGTCTTATTGTAAGACCAATGGGGAGCTGTTGACGGCTTTAAGCAGGGGGGCCCCATGATGGAATGTGCAGATACCACAGGTGGAACAGACGAAGGGGTGGGACCAGAGCAGATGCAGGAGAGCAGCAGAGATGGCAATCACAGGGGCCCAGGGCCGGAGGGGGCAGAAAGGAAGGAGGGAAGAAAACTGCTCTGGGCACCCTTAGAAAGTGAAACCTGTGAGGCAGTGATGGCCAGGTGGGGGGAGCGGAGATGGATGGGAAGGAGTCAGCAGTGAAACTATGGTTTCCGAGTCTGTGTAAATGGAGCCCTGCAGGTGCCAGTGGCTGGGGGTTGGGCACTTTTGTGGTCTCCACATGGAGACGTGGAGCAAGTTGTGGGAGACTTGGGGCTTGGAGCTCAGAGGAGATACTCACGAGGGCTTTGTTGGCTCAACAACAATCAAAGTGTGGCCCTGGCAGAGCTCCCTGCAGAGGATGCAAAGAGGGACCCTGAGAATGAACAGTCTGAATGGGAAAACTGCGGGAAAGTGCAGCCAGAGAGAGACAGGAGGACTCCCAGGATGGCACTGCGGGCACCAAGAGCCACAGCCAGGCCCCTCCCTCCCCAGAGTGCTGCCCCTGCAGTCAGAGGGCCCTTGGTCCCCCTCTTCCAAGCTGGCGGCTGGCCCCAGCCCTGGCTCGGGAAACCTACTGTCCCTGAAGGAAAGGGGTCTCCCAGGAGCACGATGTCTGATGCTGCCATGTAGGCATGAGGAGGCCAAGCCTGTGTCTTTAGTCGGGGCATCAGAAGAGAAGTCCCGAAAAGGGGGCTCTGGAAGGAGTCCTTGAAGACAGAGGTGACTTCTCCAGGTGGAGACAGAGGGCCAGAGGCACAGAGGACCCGGACCTGGCGGAACACCCCTGTCTCTCGAGCACGCCTCATGTCGCAGGCCGGGGAAGCTGCCACCGCACTGGCCTGAGAGGCCCGGGAACCCAAGGGCCCTGCCTGTATCCCCCAGGGCCCAGGGGAGGAAACCACAGCAAAGCTCCACAAGACAGACTGGCTAGTATAAGCAAGCTGGGGAGAAGAGGATATACAACAAACCACCCCCCAGCCACGCACACGTAGACAGAGCCACGCACACGCCTGCAGAAGCACATGCATATCCTGCAAACGCGTGAGGACAAACACCCACACAGACGTATCACAGACAACACCAAGCACAGACGTGCAGGGACACACAAGGTCAGGCCACACGGAGGCGCTTCAGCACACGAGGGGCGAGTGGACAAGGGTAGGTATGCCCCGAGCGACACACTCCTATGTGTACACACACACACACACACACACACGTGCAGGGGCCCATAGGAGCCCTGGGCAAGGCCCTATTCTTTCAAGAGCAGGCAGGAAAGCCCACGCTGGCCCTGTGTGAGATGGTGGTGTCTCAGGCCATGCGGGCAGAGGCTTCACCCACGTGGGCCCCCAGCTCCGGGGAGCCCTCAACAGCCCTCCGCAGAGGCAGGGGTGCCCAGAATGGGCCTCGAGCTCACAGATTCACTGAAGCTCAGGGTGAGCACATCTGCCTGCCAGTCAGCTGCTTCCCCTCCTATAACAGAGGCTATGGCTGAGGGACAGCCCACCTGGCTGACGGCAGGGCCTGGCCGGCCTGTCCTCAACCCGACAGCGGATGGGAAGGGGCCGGCGCAGGACATCCGGGCCGGGCCTGACCAGTCACCACCCTGACTGCGCTTCCCCCGCCCCCATTCACCTCGAGAGACAGGGTCACACACGCACATGTGGGCAAACATGCAAACGTACACAGAAGCAGAGAGGCTGATGGAGGCGTGAACACACGCGTGGCACTGACACAAGAGAAACTCAAGTATACTGAGTCATCACAGACCCTCACATCATCCAAACACAGAGGCAGAGACCCACGGCACAGACTCACAGCAGACACACCACACACACTGCCTAGATACAGGGAGACTCGGGGCACCCACACATAAGACCACACACAGGCATATTAGGACCAACACAGACTCCAGCAGTCACACAGAGCACACACACACACACACACACACACACACACACACACACTCATGCTCAAAGACATCAGATATACCCAGAGCACACAAAACACACACACGCGCTGAAGGACACGTATATGCGGACACAACAGCAGAAGGCTCAAAACACCCTGGTACATGCCGTATAGATGTGGGCGCATCCAAAGCACCAAGGCATTTAGGATCAGGACACACACAGGCAGACACACTCTGCACACGCGTACATTCACACACACAACCACAGAGCGTCTGCAGGCCTTCCACACGAGGCTCCCCTCATTGCCAACAGGGCCAGGGTCTGGTGTTCCAGCTGGTCACCCCTGGGGGGTTGCTATGACTGAGGCCTTCACAGCCAAGGCCCGGCGTCTGGACAGGATTCTCAGGACTGGTAGGCAACAGCGCTCAGACACCGAGTCTGGGTGCTGCCTCCCCTCCCAGGCCTCCAGGCTCCCTCGACAGCTAGTGTGTCCTGTGGAAGACCCCCGGGCAGGAGTCAAGGCGTCCTGCACGTCCATCTCAGTCCTCAGCCTGGGGCGCGGAGCCCTGGGAGCTCTGACACCGCCTTTCCAACAGCAACCTCTCCCCTTTCCCGCTAAGCCAGCTTGCGCTGAGCCAGGGCAGCAGAGGGGGAGGAAGCCCTTGGAGGAGGAGCTGGGGGTGCAGGCTGGCGGGCGGCAGCGGCAGGGCCTGGCAGCCGCCTTGATGAGACCGCCCGGTGCTGCGTAAGCACAAGCACAAGAGGAAAGTTACTTAGGAAGATGAAGTGAGTCAGTGCGGCATCTCACCCACAGCCATTTAAATGACTCAAAGCCTCAATTGCAAAACCGCCACAATTTACCAGGACGGCGGCATGCCGATTGCACACCAGAGAAAGGGAGGACTGCCGCTAACTCTTTCCGTGCTGGCTGGTGGCCGGCGGGTTTCTGTCTTTGAGAGGAGGGCTGCCGGGGTCACGTCTGCCACCCTCCCTTGGCCCGCGCACCCCATCACCACTGCCCAGGAAGTCTTGGAAGACTCCTAAAATGAGCCAGACCCAGAGCCCCAGCATCCTTGGGAAGGGACAGGGAGCCCAGAGCGAAAGCTCCCGCAGGCGCTCCTGCCACTCAGAGGCAGCGGGGAATCAGCGCGACGGGACGGCCTGAGCCCACAATTGAGTTGATGAGCACATGGGGACTCACTGGTCCAGGCTCTCTCCTTTGGCATATTTTGAAGTGTTCTGAAATAAAAGGGTTTGTGTTCATTTGTTTAAGTTCTGAATCCCCTTTTTTAGAGATAACACTCATCCATCTCTCAGTTACTCCATCACGCGGTCATTCAAACCATCCCTTTCTCGGAGGCCCTGCCCTGAGGGCACCCACTGTCCACTGGACTCATCTGCGTCTCTCTGGGCGAGGCTGAGCACCTCTGAGGGTACGAGAGGCAAGACCCATCCCCGCCACCCGCTGCAGAGCAAGGGGACTCAGGCTGGTCTGGAGTGGCGAGCAGGAAGGTGCTTGGAGGAGGATGGATGGGGGTAGCACGGATCGGCCCTTTGGAGCCAAGAGGAAAGGGAATGCAGCCTAGTGGACAGGGGCTGAGCTGGGGCAGAGGAGGCCAGCCTTAAAGGTGAATTTATAGATGGGCTGGATGAGTTTTTATAACAGCCAAGCGCCAGGACAGGGCAGAGAGGAGGCTGGG